>JAUTBX010152291.1:0-12685 GCA_032361465.1 Lepetodrilus tevnianus
AGCATTAGATTTTGTTTTATTATTATTTGAATTATTGAGCCATTCAAGATTATTTAACTCGTACTACACCTTGTCAGTTTCATGGCAGCATGAAACTTGCAACTATCTTATGCTTATTGTACACAGAGAATCAGCCAGTGTGTAATGTATAGTGGTACTAGCTCACTGGAATATCCTGCTCAAACATTGACACGGATAAAAGAATGCACACCTCTATGGCCATGGTCTGGGGGTCTATGATGTGGATCTTGTTCTTGTAGCCACACCACACGTTCTTGTTGGCGATGACTGTCATACAGCGGATGGAGTGGTGTGGTTTGCCCAGATCCAGCAGGTGGTAGTTCTTCAGGTCCCACTGCCCGTCTGCAAGTAACGTCACAAACACCGGATTAACCCTCTCCCTGCTGGATTAGCAACAGACACTGCTCTTTTAAGGGCATATCTGGTTGCCTCCAGCAGTGAGAGGGATAAATCACTCTTTTCATAAAGTTATGGTAAATGTATTCTTTTTTAAATTCTGTGATGATTTGTTTAATTGCTTGAACCAAGCAAGCAAGATTAGAAATTGGAAGACAGAGAAGGGTGGGGGGTGGGAGGTTCACTGACCTGTTGCTCGGTGGAATATTGCAACAGTTCCGTCTGCCAGAGCTACCAGAACACGACCCTTAACATGGCTGCAAAACAGAAACATCGCCTGATTATTGCCATCCCTCATTAGGCAGATCAATCTACAGGTAACTGTGCAGCCTTGATACAGGTGAGTGAGTTATTGATTTACATTGCAATGGAATAATTCACTCATATGTGACAACAAATATTTGATTATACCATAATATGCTTTAAAATGAAAAACACCATGAAAAACATGCCAAAAGTTTGATATAGGTATTTTGTTTGTTGTTCAATCCTGTTATGGTACGATAGTAATTTTAGAAAATTATTGTTTAAATCAAGAATTAATCAATTTAATAGCTACAGGATACAGGAAGTCATCACAGCATTTGAATAGCTTCAGTATATATATTTAAAATTTTATTTTTATTTATAAAATTGATTATTGATTTAATGCTTTACGTGAAATTTGAACAAAGCTCATTAAAATAGCTATGGATGGATGTGCAGATTATTGGTGCAACTGGTTGAGATACTCACACAATGCTGAGGATTGAATCTCTAAGTTTGACAGAATGTAAACACCTTCTCCACTGTGCCACGGAGGAGTGCACGTATAGACTGAAAACAATGGAACAAAATGAAGATTGATTATGCGTATGATAAACGTCTTCAGATTATATTTTAATAACTTGTGTGTAAGATGCTTGATAAACAGATAAATGAAGTTACCTGGTCATATTCTGCATAACTTAAAGCGAAACATCCAATGTCAGAAGAAAACTATGACAGTTCAAGAGGAGATAACTTCCTCAGACAAGGGCAGATAATAGATACAGACAGATATTTTATTAACGTCTCACCTCACATAAAATATGGTACATCTATTGATGACAGAATTCCATAAACAGTCAACCATTCAACATAATTAGGAAAACTTAATAACGTAATCAAAATATAACGTAAAATATATTATTCATTTTATCGGAATAAAACATGGAAAACTGCAAAAAAATGTCTTGAAATAGAGATAACACCCCAGTCCATTGTTAATCCCAGTCTGACCACGAAATATTTGAACAAACTATGATTGTATGTATGTCTTTAACCGTCTCCCTGCTGGATTAGGTACTGGCACTGCTCTTTAGGGCATCTCCGGTGGCCTCCAGCAGGGAGAGGGTTAATGCTGGCTCCACTGACCTTCCGCTCTGCGAGCCCATCCACATGGTGGGGAGTACGCTGCTCATCTTGTCCATCTCGTTGTACTGGACGTCGTTGTCCGTAGTGTCCCCGTCTCGGGACAGGTCAGTCTGGTCATGCAGCTTGTCTCCGCTGGACGACGTGGAGTTGGGCGTTGCGGTCCCTGACGATGCTGGGGAACCCGTGGCTCTGAACACTGTGGGCTTAAGATTGTCTGTGTTGCCGGCTGCGAGGGGATCTTAGGATGGAAACAAAATACTAACATTAATAATAATAATAATAATAATAATAAATATTAATAATAATAATAATACCACTACCAGCATGGATATTTATCACTGGCATTAACTAAAAGAGACTTTTCAAATAAATAAATTAAAAATCTCACCTTCCTGATTGTCCTTGTTGATTTCGTCGTACGCTTTCTCCCTCACTTCAACACCTTCATCTATCCCAACACAACACATTATACATTTATTCCATTGCACACATACCTTTTCAATATATTTTATTGGTCTTCAATGTCAGTGATATTTTAACACTATTTCAATGTCCATGTCCATGTCCTGTCAATTGCAAAATACATTGGAAATTATGAATGAAATGGTTTGTTTTTTTAAAATTGGGATTTAGAGCTCTTAAGATCTTTTCATTTATGAATCTTGTTAATCCATGAGGTGATTATCCAACAAGATATGGAAAAAGTGGAAGTAATAAATTAATCATTTAAAAAACCTGCTGTTTGAAGCAAGGGTTGGTGATAATTTCTAGATTTCACTACACTACTAGGAGATTGGAGGATGGTGAAATACCTGTGACAGCTTCGGCCAAAGCCGAGGCAACTTCAGCATCTGTCTCAGGACTTAGTTCTGAAAATCAAAACCCTCTCATTACCAATCTTGCACAATCAAGTATTATGTGTATATGCTGTATGAATAGATTTACTCATTACCAATGAGTTTAACCATCCATAATAACAAAACACATTTAATTTAAAGTATATGACACCCATTCATAATTGCACATCTGGCCCTGTGATTATGAAACTTTCTGAGTACGATTTCATGCTCATGCACAAATTTTACATGTGGATTTGTGAACTTGAGTTGAGCATGAGTTTGTACTTAAAAATCTGTAATCTCAGGACTTGGGCTGCATCCAGACTGCACTACAGTTCACTACATCTTCATACACTACAGGTTTGTGTTGGAGCTTGGAATCACTATTTACGTCATATCTCAGCTGGTCTGTTTATATCAGGAGGAAACCTGTAGCCATACTGCCCAGTACAATACTGAAAACAACAATGGCAGTCAATTCCTACCTCGTGATCTCCGCCTGGTGGGAGACCCAACAGGAGATTTCTCGGGTCCGACGTCCTGACTAGTGGTCCCCGTGGAACACTGTACGAAAGTTATCCCCCCTACTCCACTGCTGTCTCCGTTCTGCTCGTTGGAGGAGCTTCCCTCGGACACAACCGTTTCCTTGGCGAGTTCCGGGGCTTCGGCTTTCAGGATCTCCTCGGCAACTGGGTAGTCATATTCCATGGCCCCTGTTGAGAAGAACCCATTATTAGCGCTGACTACATCATCAATAATTGGGAAAGGGATATAATTAATGCAAAATCAACAGTACCGTATCTGCAGAATCATACAAAATGTTTTACTAATCTTTATTTGGTAGTGCAATTTTACTGTGCATTTTTTTGGGTGAAACATTTGACTTGGATTTGACTTTTATAGCAGTTTTCAATGGTTGTAAATGAAATTGTAAATAAATTAAGGATCTAAAAAAAAGAAAAGATAACCATTTTACAAATACTTTTGAAAAAAATATTATGCTTGAACAATATGAAAATTATGATTTTAAAAAAAAGAGAGGTCATGTTCGTATTTTTAGGAAAAAAATTTTAAAAAAATTGGGAGGGCATTTAATTTGGATGTTTGAACTATTATCTAGGTTTCAAATGACTAGAGCAATTACAGTACATATATACTATTTCTAGTTTGAGGGTGTCTACTCTACCTGGTACGCTGGCTATACACAGCATGTGAGTGGAGGACACACGGAAGGAGTCGAGGATATCGGCGGGGTTGTTGGCGTCGATGATGGAGACTCTGCTGGCGGAGTGGGTGCTGGTACAGATCCACACCAGCGACGAGAACTGCTCCTGATCCGTCGACTTCAGGTTCTTCTCGTGATCCTGAGATAAAAACACACACTCTCATTATTTCAGCTGTATCATGGTGGAACGAGTTGGTGAAAGTATCAGGTCCAATTTTTTAGAGGTTAAGCATTCAGTCACCTTCCTGTATGAAAACTGCCTGGAATGAGTGAGTGAATTATTATTTTTATGTTACAGTTGGAATCTTTCACCCATAAGTGGCAATTAAAATTTAGTCGCTTTCTCAATTCTTTCACTAATATCACGACTTGTCAGTTTAGGGCAGGAGGAAATGCGCAACATCTACAGCGCTGAATGTTGCAGTATACCATACGTGGTAATTAAGTTAACCGGAACTTCCAAGTTTAGTCACAATGTAATGGCTAAGGTTGGAGTTGATTACGTATAGGATATTTTTTAACTTTAATATATTTATTTTAAAATTGGGGTTTAGGACCACTTTCATGATTCTTTCACAGAGACATATAGGATAGCGTACATGAAACTGTTGATTCGCGAAAAATTATGTCCGAGCACTACCTGACATACCTTGAGTTCTTGGTTCAGTTTCTCCACCTCGTCCTTAGTTCCGGTTCTAGGCTCCAACTCCTCTACCGGAGGATTGGAGTAGAATATACTTCCTCCTACGATGGATCCTCCATCTCGCGTCCTCCCGCCCGTCAGATTCACACCCGCAGAACACCAGATCTAGGGGAGATAATCATAGTGAAAGGCACTCATTCCAAAAATAGTAAATTAAATAAATAGAACAATGGGGAGATTTTGATTGAATTAGTGCTTTAGTGCAGTGAGAATATTTCACCCATACGTAGCAATTTATTTTATTAGTATTTTTTTATTTTTTAATATATACATATATTTAATGGGGTTATGATAAATAGAAATACAGATACTAAATAAAAAAATATTGCCATGCCAGCATGTGTCCATGGAACACTTCTGGCAGTAGTCTATGACTTAATTGCATGAACTCTATAAACTAAAAGATAATCATACAACTGGTAATACAGACACTGTAACAACACAACTTGACAACATAACACAATTCTAGACCGAATGCTTCCACAGCCTACAGGCTGAGCAATTTGGTGCATTTTCTGGAAACTTTCACAGTATTCAAGTGATATCTTGACAGTATGGCCAAAGACTATTATGAAACCTTTTGAGTATGATTTCTTTAATGCTCAAGCTCAAATTTTATATGGGGTTTGGTGAACAAACCTATGAGCATGAAATCGTACTCAAACGTTTTTCATCATAATATCTGGGTATATGGACGTAGATATAGATTAGTATACATGATAACTACAACTACAAGTTACAACATATTAGTTGGAAATCAAATCAGAATAACTAGTGTTGGTTAACTTGGTATAATACAAACTGTCATGCATATCTGTTGAAATGTCTATTAACACTCTTAAATAATAGTACAGTATATCAATATCATTAGCTCCACAAGTAGCTATACTGCAATCTTGAAGTGAACAATATATGCTTCACGCAGAAAAATCATAAAACTAAACTTCATTTGAGTTCATGAAAAAAGCAATGCCATTTATGCCAAGCAAACAGCACATAATATTAGTACAACGCCACTTTAAAATAATTAACAAATTCAGTGAAAACTAATAAAACCTTTAATAATACGACCATACTAATGTTATCTGTAATTATTAAAAATATTGTTGGTTGAATTGTTGTTGTTTTTTAGATCCTTTCAAGATTATTCCACTCATTTTAGAGAATCCAAGACATATAAGGAAAAAATATAATTTAGTAAAAGAAATCCATAATTCCATTGAACACATAAATACAATACAATGTCACCATTGACACTCACAAGACATTCCCAATTGAGTGACTGTAAGAGACAGGACCAAAAGAGTTAATATTAAGCACACTTCCACAGCTTGCACATTATAAGGTTACATTCAATTAGCGATTAAATAATTTCCCATAAACATCCAAACAAGAGCAATCAAAGAAATAAAATAAAAAAATATACTGCAAGGGCAATTTTTTTTATTGGTGAGTTTTTGTTTTGTGTCGTATTGGGAATCGTTCACACATACACAATTTAAAAAACCCAAAACCTTTTGTTGGGAGTGTGTGAGTGAATATGGAGTTTAACGTCGCTGCGGGAATCGCATGTGTTGGGAGAGGGATTTCAAAATTATTAAAGACTTGTTTGGATGTTATTTACCAAGTGCATTAGAGATGTTATTATAGGGTTATTATTAGGACATTCATATATAAATGGACAAACAAGATGCATCAGGTGCAGACCATCACCTACATATTTGACATGTTTGAGCATATATGCATTAACTAAACATGCATTAGAGTAAACTTGACTTTGTTTGACAGTCATTAATCGCTAGTAGTTTGGCCACAGGTTTTTCTCATCCTGATTGATACCTGGCTCTGAGATTATGAAACATGATGAGTACAATCACAGACTCAAACTCAAATTTTATGTGGGGATTTGTGAACACAACTTTGAATTGAGTGTGAGATTGCACTTTAAAATAGTATCGTAATCTCAGGGGCTGATCAACTACTAACAAGATTTGGTTTAATCGATTGGGAGTAGGATAAGGTGTTAATTTGACATGAAATTTGAAATACACAAATCCATACCAAATCGATTCTAACAAGTTTGGAATAAAAATAAAATTTCCTTGACTGATGCCAGCATTTTGTGATGGGATATCTAATAAGTTCAAATAAAATCACAGCCTGATAGATTGATTAAATTAGTGTTTTACACCACAGCAGTAATATTTCATGCATATGTGATGACAATCTGATATACCACAGAATTTCATTCAGAGTATTTGAGTAGCTTCTAATCAAACCCCTACACATAGAGGATGCCTCTCACTGCCACCATCTCACAAAGTTGTCTCACCTTCAATCCTGGTTCTTTCTCCAGCAGGGGGCGACAGTATACAGGGACCGGGACTGGGACATGACTCTTGGAAGACTGCTCCTTGGGGAGACTGGGGGTGAACTTAGCCGGCAGACTCCAGCCATACGCCTGCATGCGACCGTCGTCTTTCTTCACGTGTGCCCGCACCTGCTTGTACTGCTCGCGACGCTCCTTCTCTCGCTCCTTCCGCGACTTCTCCGCAGTACTGAACAAATTAATGAATGAATAAATAAACAAATTATTGCCTTAAAGCAGTGGGACATACATATATGGAAAATGTAGCTTGTTGCCCAATATACTTGTATATACAAAACAAATATACATATTTTCAGGTAAAATACATTTGACCATGAAATATGTCAACCATGATTATATATGCCTTTAAAACAATATTTCAGCTATATTATCCAGTTAATTATCATGTCAGAGTTGATGCTTAGTGCTTTTAAAAATAAGACTGCAAGCCATGGGCAGAGTATGACAGCATTCTCTGCAGGTTAGCTCTATGAGCCGACATTGTAGTGTGCTACCTTATATATCTGCCTGCGATAAAAAATTGTTTGTCTGTTACAGTCTTTAAAGAGTATCCTTGTCTGGTATATCAATAAAATATATGTAGTTAGAAAATATATTTTCCTCTGCAATTTCTTTACTGCAATTTTTCGTAATATTCGATAATTATGAAATTTGTGACCATAGTCAAACTTTCAAATTATAAAATGATTTAGGGGAAGACACCTTGGAATGATATTGAGATTGCATATTGGTGTTTTGTCGCAGTGGGAATATGAAAAATTACAAATTGTGTGTAGTATTTGGTATATAGGGTTGATGCGTGAAAGCAAGGGAATGGTTAATACAACAAACCTTGAAGAATCAGCAAATAAATTAATATATTTCGACAGATACTGCGGTAACAAAACCTAAAAAAAGAATTCTGTCAGTTTTTCATTATATATATGGATATAGATGTCAACAATTCTCTATACGACTTGTAATACATTTTTTCTTAATTTCACTTACGCCTCATCCTGTAGGAACTCGTATGCCTTGGATTTCTGTCCTAGATTGTATTTCTCTCTCTGCTTTTTGTTAGGGTCTCCTACAGGCTGAACCTGCGTTGTGGGCGCGTTGTATTTGACCGTCGCTAGGGGCATCGTGGCGGTACGCTTTGGCTTGTTTGGAGAGTTGAAGAGATTGCTGAAGCTGGAAGTCAAAATTTGGACATGGAGTGATGTCCCCTGAATCCCCAGAAGTTTGTCCAATGATTGGACAGGACAGCCCATGATGATGCTGATGACAGTTGGGAGCACGTGTTTTGACAATTTCCCTGCGTAAATCTAATCTCAATATAATATACATGTGTGACAGTGTATGTGATCTCCCATTGTACATATGTTTTGATTATACCGGGTACCCGCGCGGGTAGTCGTTTTCTTGGTGTAAATTTGGTCTTTCTGTGTAAATTCTGTCTTTGTAAATTAGGTCTATATTGATAAATTTGATCTGTGTAAATCGTTATTAATGTTTGTCTTTGTAAATTGGGTTTATCGGATATGTATTGATCTTTCTGTGCACTATTTCAGGATTTCTTCCAATATTGTCTTCACACAATCTTCACAAGTCATATGATACTGATTGGACTTCTGACAGTATTTTACTACCGATCTTGACCAAATCTTGCTTGATTTTGGGTTCGAAGGTCTGTGTGTCATATTGAAGACTCTTTATTTCAAGTATTTTGTTATGTGTGTAAATGTTGAATTCTTATGTGTTTGTGAATTGCCACTCTTGCAGAGAAGCATCAATTGTAGATGACTTGATCATTCTCATATTCAAATACACCTTTATTACACATCATACAGATTAAATAAACCCTTGTATGTGTGTATTTCAATACTTTTTTCCATCTCGCGTGTAAAGCATTCTTTTATTTCTTTGGCTATCTGATGCCACTGCCATGTCGGTTTGTTTTCCTTTGTGTGATCATCATGGCCATTTACAGATTTGCGATACTTATTCTGATTAATCAAACTGGGTGGTGATGTCAGCTTATAAAATTATAGAAATCGATTTTGTTGATGTATGTAAGACTTTTATGATTCAAAAACATAAGGCTATTCAAGTTTTTGAAGTAAGTATCGAAATAGAAATAATGAAGCTATGGTGTTCATCAATTCTCCTAATTTCATTCATTGAACCTGTTAATACCTGTTCCCAATGGCAACGCGGAGTAGAAATCCCAGTATTTGCAACAACTAAATCTACTGGCATAGGTGCAATAATAATAATATATAAATAATTATAAAATCAGTGTTCGAAAACCGTCGGAACAAAAATAACCCACCCTGAAAGAAAAATCTACAAATTGTCAAATTATGAATTATGGTAAAATAAAAGTTTTGGGGAAATTTATGAATCATAATTGAAGCATTATTAGTGAAAGAAGCAATTTCGAACACTGATGATGTTAATTTAAAGTATTCACGTGCAGACAGAAACAAAGTAAAAATACAGTATCTACATTTTTGCCAATTTGATCCATACTAACAACAGAACCAGAAAGGATGCATATAGGAACATTTTTATTCCCGTAAAATACAATTATGGAGTAGGTTCGAATTGAAATAAGATTCATTCGTATTAAATATATCTATATATATCTATGTATATAATATGCAAATTTACATAAAATAATAAATAACACAAAAAGTTCAACAATATTTGACAAGTAACATTTTAACAATAAAAAGGAACGCAATGTAACCCTGTTGGGATCAGCATGGATCAAAATGGCAGAAAACGACATCGTGCAAGCACAGTACGGAGAATACATCGAGAAAAGAATCAGATACACGAGACATGCGGCTATAATTATAAGCGTCATCGAGAAGCGGGTTAGGATCGGGGGGGCCATCATGGTCATAAGTTGAGGAACCTGAGAAATAACTTAGTCGGAGGAATATCATTGGTGGAGATTTTTACGCGTCCTATTCGTATTGCACGGGTGAAAATTCTGCCGATCGCGTACACAATTTTCTCGGCTGGGGGTCGTTTTAAATTTAAACCATGCTGATCCCAATGGGTTTTACAAAGGTTGTTTGAACATTTTTCACGATTCCTTGCATGCTGACAATGTTAAGAAATAATACTGAGTATATGGAATATAACCAGTTGTAAGTTGCAGTCGAATTGTCAGAGATTAAAAAGTGTCATTATGATATTGAGGTTTGGCATGGAGATACTTACTGATACTATTATACTATAAAGGAATATACTGTAGAAAGTTGTTAGTTCATAATATGAAAATTATCATTACAAAATCTAATACTAGTATAAAATGAGTTTTGTTACTAAATCTATTATTTTACATACTAGATTCATTTAAATCTATTACTTTATGTATCTCAAATTAATATTTGAACACAAAGAAATTGTGTTTGTTTATTAAGAATGAATAATTAATATATTGTATATAATATAAGTTGTAGAATAATGACACTTAAAAATATATTTAGGAGATCATAGAAGATAATTGTTATCTTTGGCACAAGAAATACAAAATAGCAAAATAATTATCAAAGTTAACCATTTGCCCAGGAATTAATGCAAGGAATCATGACAAACTTCAAGATTCACAAACTTATCGTAACTAAAAGACTCAGTTTTGGATCTACAATTCATCAACTGCAGACACTCATTCAATAATAACAATACCATAATTACTTTATATTCATCCAAGATATTTGTCTTTTCTTACACATCTTTCTTAAAAACTAGAAATAAAAAATTATTATATAACGATCACCAAATATTTTGACTAAGTATTACTTTATGCACAGGGACGACGTTCGTAAGAAGGAACGAGTAAAAAGGCTCGATTTGCACGTGTTGATGCTTTTCTTCTCATATCCGCACGTGCAAATTCAGCCTATTTGCCTGTGCCTTCTTTCGAACGTCGTCCCTGTGGATAAAGTAATACTTAGTCAAAATATTTGGTGATTGTTATATAAACAGATTTTTTATTACTGGTGCAATTTAAATATTTTATTTATATTTTGGTTAGGTCAAATGAAATTAGAAAATGGATTTTGTTTTTGTTTTTCATTCAATGAAGTATTTACGGAGATAATCTACGAAATAGGGGGTCAATGCATATCATGCCAAACTATAACTGCTGATATTTTTAATACTTAAAGTATCAAAATTAAAGGTTTTGTAGATTTTATTGACAGTTATAGATAACATTTCAAGATATATATTTAATTGGAAATATGGAAGAGCACATTTCCATTAATTAGTATTTGTCATTTTGTTTGAAGAATACCTACTGAAAGATCAAAATAGTAATTTGTTGCATATTAATTTCTTTTGATTATGAACATCAATGAATACATTTGACTTATTTTCATAAAACACTAGAATGAATTACAATAATTAAATAAAATAGAAATGTCTACTTTTTGTTTACATAATTCAGATATATTATTGACCCTGCGAGTGAGTGAATCATTGTTTTATGTCAGTAGGCATCTTTCACTCATATTATGTGACAATAATTAACTTGCGACTTAAGTATTCTTATGAAAAAAAATTCATGTAAGGAAACCTTATTAAAATTTAAATCACTAGGTAATTCCAATTAGTTGTGAGGTACAATAAGATCAGGTAACATCAAGGATGAATATAACAGTAAACATCAAACTTTAAATATCACAAGAAGTACATACTCATATATAATATTATTATAATTACATCCTTAAAATATTGTTGCTGCCAATCTTTCACAAAGTCTTATTTGCAAGATCTTGCTCTTTTTAAAAAAGCAAATAATATTTTCATTTAAAACTCATGTACACATTTAAAACTAGAACTAATAGCAAGTCTCAACTTACACTAAAACTCAAACCAATAACAATGCCAATTTGGTGGCTAAATGCACACAAGATTTTGAATCAATGTACATTTTACAGTTAGTATTTTAACTCTTGCAAACTTTGATACAATATTGAGCTAGATTGTCCTGGCTGAGACGTCAGACCAGTAGCACCATTTCAGTTCCAGCATGCACACTCACGCTTGAGACATGTGTACAACCTTCAGCACAAACGTTTTTCTTTTACCAACATTCACACAATAATGCCAAAGAAGAGCGACAGTAAGTTAGCCAGGAAATCCAGACCCCAGGTTAAAGAGGATAAGATGTTACAGGACCCAATAGGACCCAATGTGTAGGGCCCAATGTACAGGACTCGATGTAGAGGACCCAATACATGGGACACACCGTACAGGGCCCAATATACATCACTGTCATCAGTACACACACGTAAGTTTCTGTCAATCGTCAAACATATGTATTGGCCTTATTTTTATTATTCTTTTAACCCTTTCTCAGCTAGAGGAAAACCAATTGCCCTATATAACAGTGTTAATGATGTTAAAAATAAATCCAGCAGTGAGAGGGTTAAGACATTTGCTGTAGTGTTTTATTTGCAATCTATGGAATAATAACCTCAATATTTCTGCAGTGCAATCACAAACCAATTACAATTTCTGTTTTAATCTAGTTAGAAGCTTTTAATGTTTGTATGGTCAGATTTCTACAGCGATCGCACGGTCAAATCTACAGAGATTTTACCATGAAGCCATGAAGTCAATGATTGCACATTCAGATGTACTGAAATTTACAGTGGAAGTACAATATGAATTTACAGATTTACGAGTTAAGTGTATACCTGAATTCACCGATTACA
>JAUTBX010152402.1:0-17384 GCA_032361465.1 Lepetodrilus tevnianus
CCTTTTTACTCGTTCCTTTCGAACGTCGTCCCTGTGCATAAAGTAATACTTAGTCAAAATATTTGGTGATCGTTATATACCGTAAACAGATTTTGTATTACTGGTGCAATATTTTTTATATTTATAATTTTAATTTTGGTTTAACAGGGCAAATGAAATTAGGGAGATAATCTACGAAATAGGGGGGTCAATGCATTTCATGCCAAACTATAGCTACTGGTGTTGTAACAAATTTGATACCCATGTTACTTGCAGTATGATTGTTTCTTCATCTACTATTATAACTATACATGCACATTTTGTAGAAAACCCACAACACGTAATATATACATTTTATACTAATAGATTCACATCAAGTTTTTATTAAGACCTGATTTGAAAAACTTAAACAATTATATACATATTAAGTTTGTTTACTCATGGACAGCAATTAAGCATGTCACAGATTAATAGTCGACTAGCACTTTTCAATAGTCGTCCCGGCCCTAGTCAATATAATAAATAAATAATAATTGAAATAAATAATAATTGAAATAAATAATAATTGAAATATTGAAATATTGAAATATTGATAACTATAGTGAGACATGTGGAATAAATAACTGGCTGTATAAAGTACTTGTGTAGTCAAAACAAATGTATTTATTTTCAGATACTCATAATTGCTTGCTTATTATATCTTTTACCCCGTTAACATCATAACAATACATTTTATAGATAATGATTTGTTTGATCACTTGAACAAGTTGAAGAGAGTGTCAAATATGCAGGCTTTTGACTTCAGTTCCTGTTAAAAACATATATAATAATTATATATGTCTAACAAAATAATTTTATAGCATGCTAGCATTATTACTTCCTGCTGTTACAGCTGTATCCTGTTTTCCTTGACGATTCTGACACAGTGTAAGCAATAACTATTTTTGTTTTCAGATTATCGAGATGGTATCCAAAAAGAGAGAGTTATCTGCCCCTTGATGTCGATGACATGCACAAGGACACGGAAGAGTCGCCCGCGGTGGAGACAGTGATGGAAGACGGCGTCTGTGACACTGGAGGAGGAGGCAACAAAGTCGATGAACTACCCAACGGGAAGAATCTGACGGGAATGGGGAAACTCCGTTTGAAGATTTCGACAGACGGAACTGCGGACAGATGGAAGGTAATGGACGCCGTATCGGACAAGGACGAAGGTGATGAGGACTGCGAAGAGTCGGACAAAAACGAGTCCTCTGATTCACAACTGGAAGAAAATACAGAGCATGAAGTATTCGAAGGAATTGGGTCCAGTTTCCACAACGGAAATTCGTCTGATCGTGCTGACGATGATGATGTTGACGATGATGATGATGATGATGATGTTGAGAGCATAGATGGTGAAAACGTCACTAGGAATTCGTCTATTAAGGAAGAAATGGATCAAGATGACTTAAGTGACGAGATTGACAATGAATCGAATGAATTTGACGAAACTTCACAAGATCCCGAAGAACACAATGACGCGGCTAGGATGCGCATGATGATGGATTTGGACGGCGAAAGTGACCTCCTGTCAGACGGAGACGAACTGGACGAAGATGGAACAAGGTCACAAGACCCGGAGACCATATCCACCTCTGACCTCCAAGATGATTCCAACACAAATGACACACTCGATTACGATTTGACTTCAGAGCAATGCACAAAGGACTCTGATCAGCCAGTGTCTCTGATAGAGGAGATTTCCAGACGGAAGAAGTCCGTTCCTCAGAAGAAGAAGCTTGAGAATGTGTTCATGCGGCTGCAAAGCAAACAGATAGCAGCCGCCATTGCCCAGTACGAAGGAACGGGCGGAGCTGACGAGAAACCTGACCCCAAAGACGCTTCAATGGAGGACAAGGCATCGTCGCTGGATCTCCGGGAGATCGCTCAGAACGGCTACAGCGAGGCCCTGGAGAACGACAACGATCTGGAGTCCCTGACTAAATTCCATCCATACTTTACCTCGGTTTATGATGACAACGGCAAAGCGATCGGGTATGTGAACAATATTTCGCTGCTCGGAGAAGACGCGAATGATAATAGTGTTGACGAAGGACAGGAGAACGAGGATGACGACGACGAATCGTTGGGCGACGTGGAGACGATGAACATCAAGGTGGAGCCGGGGCTGGAGGTACCTTCCAGTTCAAGAAGATATCCTCACACTCGGAAACGAAAGATGTCCGTGGTCAATGGGCGATACGTGAAAATCAAAAGCGAACCCGACGACGACGATTATACCTCAGCGACGACGAACGGAACAGAGATTAAAATCGAACCGCTTGACATGGACGAACTGTCGGCGTCAGCAAGCGGGAGCAACGTGGAAATTGGTGGCGATGCGGCCGAGGATTTGTATGAAGTGAAGAGTGAGCACATCGTCCGGTGCCACATCTGTGACATGGTGTTCTCATACAACAGTGCTCTGGTCCGACACATGAGGATACACACTGGAGAGCGGCCCTACAAATGTCCCAAGTGTGAGAAACAGTTCACCGAATCCAGCGGACTGCGTCGCCACTATCGAACGCACACAGGCGAGCGACCTCACAAGTGCGAGATCTGCGGGAAAGCTTTCACTGAGTCAGGCGGACTGACTCGCCATCTTCGTATTCACTCCGGCGAGAGGCCATACAAGTGCGACGGCTGCGACAAGTGCTTCACCGAGATCGGGGCGCTGCGCCGTCATGAGCTGACTCATCAGGACAAGCTGGATAAGTCCTACAAGGTCTTCTGCAATCTGTGCAGCAAGGGCTTCAACGACATGTCCTCGCTGTCGCGTCACCACCGATGTCATACAGGAGAGCGACCATACAGCTGTGAAACCTGCGGGAAGAGTTTCTCGGAGAAAGGATCGCTGGCTCGACACATCCGCATCCACACTGGCGAACGTCCATTTTCATGCCAAGTCTGCGGGAAGGATTTTGTGGAGTCAGGATCTCTCAACCGACACATGCTGACCCACGCTGACCGCAACGACATACAGTGCGAGCTCTGCGGCAAGGCCTTCCAGAAAGTGACGGCTCTGATCAGGCATTACTCAATTCACACTGGCGAGCGGCCGTACAAATGCCAGTACTGTAGCAAGTCTTTCTCGGAACACAGGGACTTGACTCGACACACCCGCTCACACACTCAGGAGCG
This sequence comes from Lepetodrilus tevnianus, assembly GCA_032361465.1. Classification (NCBI taxonomy): domain Eukaryota; kingdom Metazoa; phylum Mollusca; class Gastropoda; order Lepetellida; family Lepetodrilidae; genus Lepetodrilus; species Lepetodrilus tevnianus. The sequence continues at coordinate 3,166 of JAUTBX010152402.1, forward strand.
GCCGTTCGTCTGCAATGTCTGCGGAAAGGGATTCTCAGAAAACTGCTCGCTCTCTCGACATCAGAGAATACACTCGGGAGTCAAGCCGTACGCATGTACGGAATGCGGGAAGACGTTTGTCGAGTCGTGCGCGCTCAACCGACATTTACGGATACATACTGGCCAGAAAGACTACGCCTGCTACATGTGTGACAAGAGCTTCATCGACAGCAGCGCGCTGAAACGTCACATGACCACTCACACCGGGGAGCGGTCACACAAGTGTGAAGAGTGCGGCAAGTGCTTCTCCGACTCGACCGGTCTCACGCGGCACAAGCGGATCCACAGCGGAGAGCGTCCCTTTAAATGCACGACCTGCGACAAGAGTTTTCCCGACAGTCCCGGGTTGAGCAGACACAAGCGGAGTCACACCGGAGAGCGGCCGTACAAGTGTCCGTCCTGCGACAAGTCATTCACGGACTCCAGCTCTCTGAGTCGACACGAGAGGACGCACAACGACCGCATCCACAGCTGCGCCGTCTGCAAAGAAGAGTTCAAGAGTTACGATGAGCTCGTGCAGCATTGCGGGGTCCACACACAGGAGATGTTCTGCGCTATCTGTGGCCGCTTCTTCACGTCCATCCCGGCTCTCCAGGACCACCAGAAACAACATTCCGGGGACAAGGTGTTCAAGTGTCCCACGTGCAGCAAGGAGTTCTCGCTGATGAGCTCGCTGGAACGCCACCTACGTGTTCATTCCGGGGAGAAGCCATTCGAGTGCGAGACCTGCGGGAAATCGTTCGCGGAATCGGGAGCTCTGGTCCGGCATCGTCGCATCCACAGTGGGGAGCGACCCCATAAATGTGACATTTGTTTCAAGGCGTTCACCGACTCAAGCGCGCTCTCGCGCCACAGGCGCATTCACTTCGACATCCGCGACGAAAAGTGCGACATCTGCGGGAAGGCTTTCGTGGACACTGGTGCCATGCGGCGCCACAGGAAGATCCACTTTGGCGACAAGAAGCACGAGTGCGGCACGTGCGGTAAGCGGTTCCTGGAGGCGAGTACACTGCGGCGCCACGAGATCACGCACACGGGCACAAAGCCGTTTCACTGCGCCATCTGCGACAAACAATTCACCGAGAACTCCACCCTCAATCGACACATCCGCACGCACACTGGAGAAAAGCCGTTTTCCTGCGATATTTGTGACAAGACTTTCACAGAGGCGGGGACGCTGAACAAGCACAAGAAGAGTCATGGTCTGCAAGGAGGTTCTGACAAAAACGTCTGTGCTTTGTGCGGCGACGGCTTCAAGAAGTCCGAGGACCTCATGGAGCACCTCGACACGCACATGCTAATGGGGGAGTTCTTGTGATAATCTCTCCATTTCTTCATAATCGGGCCAATCAACACATAATCAACAGCATAATGATCATATTCATTTACTTCCAAGTGTTATGTCTGAAATTGAAGGGAATTTCATCATATCGAGTTATTTGTTCAGATAGGGTTACCTTTGCATTCTCTTTTCCTCATATATTTTTGCTATTAATCTTGGTGTTTTTGTTTTCCTTTTGAATCTTATTTCCATGTAATGGTACTAAGTTTGTCACATGATGGAACTTTTTTGTGTGGGTTAAGTTATGCCATTGTAAACAATGTATTACAAGTTGTTATTTATCAAATCTTTAACCCAGCCAGAAGGCTAAATTTTCAATTTGCAATGAATTGGTAATTTATTTATTTTTTAAATTGAAGGGAAAAAATCCATTTATCTTCAAAGGATGGTTGGACATTGCATGCATGTAATACACTTTTATTGGAACATGTTATTACATCTTTATGATTTCATAATCCCAGTATTTGTTCACTTTTGTGAGAGTTTTCTTTTTCTAATTATTTCTCAATATGTTTCACGATTTTTTTCGAGTTTGCTCTGAATTATTTTTGAGTATGACTCTATTCTTCCTACAATTGTCTTCAATAATATTTTGTGTGTTGGATGGTAGTTCTATTCTGCCTGCAGTTGTCTTCAATAATTATAATACTTTGTGTGTTTGACGGTAGTTCTGAGTTTGTAGTGATTCTAGTGTGTCGTGTTCATACAAGAAGTGAACGTTCCAAATATATGCAAGTGCAGCTCATCTCCTTCATGCAAAGCATGATGGGCAGCTATTCCAATATTGTACAGTGTTTGTTCTCATGACCATACAGCATTTTGTCCTACCCGATACCACTAGACCAGCCTGGGGCCTGTTGCACAACACTCTTGTAGGCTACAACTATTGTAAGGTCAACGCTTTCTATTGTGGCGGGAGCCCAGTTACAACTATTGTAGTGCTACAAGAACATTGTGCAATAGGGGACCCTTAAGAGTTATTTTCCCTAATTTCCAATGGTCAGGGGACAACTCTTAAGGCTCCCAAAACAGCCGCAAGACAGCATTTCACCTGGTAATGAAATTATCTGTATATTCTCTCCAAGTCTTGCTATAACCCTTGTACTGCTGGAGGCAATTGAAGATGCTCAATAGAGCAGCGATTGAGATCGATCTGGCAGTGGAGGGGTTACAGATTATCCTGACATAGCAAGCAAGAGTCAAGTGTGTGTACAGAATAACCAGAATACCTCATCCAGCCATTCATTGGGCGAGTTTGTCCTATTAGTCTTATGCAAATAGCGTTATACACAGTTATTTTTAACTATTTTGACTTTGCCTAACTGTAATATACTGGTAGTTGTGTATATAGATTGCCATTGTGAATTGATGAAACTGATCATTCATTGATATTATTATGCATTTTCAGTTTATATGCTTGTTAATGAATGTTAACACAAACTGAATACTATATGAAAAGATCTGTGTAAAGTTGAATAGTTGATACATATATGCAATAATTTTGGACACTTGTTTCTACTGTTGCAATAATAATGTACATTTAGCATGCATGCCTCAAGCCCCGAGTCGTAAAGTCTACTAAATGGTGTATATTCAACAGTAATAATATGTTAATCTTGAATGTCTGTTAAAGATTTACAACCACAGATGGTTGACCGATGGTCTTAGCAATTTGGTCTTAGCAATATTCACCTGAAACTACTTACATTTAATTTGTTTTAACAAGTGTTCACATTCAACCAGCCTTGTATTCCTGATGTCCATCTAACCAATATTTGTGTATTATTTAATTTATCCATGAGTAGTGCAAATTCACGATAATAAGGTAACTTATATGGTAAAATGTATGCTAGATTCGGTTGGAATGTAAACAAGAAATGGAAATTCATTCAGAAGTGCATCTGCACTATACAAATATGAATTTTATTATTATTATTATTATCAAGTGATTTTCTATACCTCGTAATTCGTGTTCGAGAATACTGTTTCCAATTACTCACCTTTGATAATTACTGGTATTGTTTGTATCATTGAAGGTGACAATCCATTGTCAATTAGTTTTAACCATTGTACAGAGCTCTGAAATTGAACAGGGAATAGATTTCTTTAGGTACAAAAGCCATACTGCACATTCTAATGAATGTTCCTTGCATGTATTACTCCAAAACGACCACTTATATCTGATTGTATGTTTTAATGCAGCTATAGTCTTGCATGGTACAATGACAATGTTTTATCTTGGTGTTACCTATTTGAAAATAACAAATAATTATTTACTTTGAAATTCAGACAATCAATACAACTATATTTGAATAGCAATGCTTTGATATTTGCTGACAGAAATGTTTATTTTTTTTTGTGATTGTTATATGAGTAATTGGGGTTTAGAAATATTCTCTCTTTTTAAAATTATACGAGTAATTGGGGTTTTCCTGTGTATTTATTTCAGGCATTGGCCAAATGAATTACTTTTTTCCATTTTACTAAATTTACAATTTTAATGAATTAATAAATTATATTTGATTTGATCGTGTTAAGTATACGTATTTGTAGCCAGAGATCTTCGAGAACTTATTAATTCAGAGAATTGTATTCTTCATTTCCATTGGCTCAGGAAAGCCTGAACGTGGAAATTTATCTTCCATACCGGTACATGGAATTTAATTAATAAATCTAGGAATCCTTGTGGAATTCTTCTCCTTTTAGATTTTGTATGTAGCCTAGGAAATCTCAAATTGGAAGGTTAATCTCGGTTATTTGATAAATTTGATAAATTTGTATCACTGAAACATTTTCATAAACCAAAATCAATTAATAGTCTTGGAAATATTTGTTTAATTGCATTTTTTTTTTAAATAGTTATAATTTCATTGCTTGGTAAATTGTTTGTTCTATGCATCAAGATGCATGTTTACATTGAAATTTGCATAATAGATCTTGTCTTTCTACCTCCAAATGCAAAATATTTGTAAGTTCATCACATGGCAGCCACAGCACAGCACAAGGGCTACAACTACCTGAAGTGTTCGATCAGTGAGAATATAGGCCTGTGTTCAGATTCCTGGTGGTTCTCGGCCACCGAGGAAGTGTGACTCAGTGAGAGGATGGGAATGTGTGTCATAAGCAATGCCTACACAGAATAACAGTATATATTTTTGTGCGAGATGGATATATTATGAAGTAGTGTTTGCAGTTACGACATATACAGATGAAATAAAATTTGTACTAAATATGCTGTCTTTTCTTGTTTGTATGTAGGTCTTTGAGCAATGGATTGGGCATTTATCTGTATCCCTCCTATTGGCTAAACGCGGTCATACTTCCTATCTATGGTATAATAAATAATTATCAATGTGTTCATAAGATTCCACAGCATCAATGTTTATCGTAATTGCATTGCCAATGTGATCGTAATTGATAGGCTGCACTTTCTGGACACTCCAGACACCCTTATGAGTAAAATAATCGTGAAGGTCGCATAACCTTCTCCATGAGCTTTATAGCCAACTGAAGAGGCTGTGCTTAATCAAATATAACCAACATGTCTACTTGGTAAATATTTAAGTATTTATTGCACCATCCCTTCGTCGCAAATGGGTGAAAGACATGGGGGGGAAAAAATAACAAAAATGGGCAGCGACGTTAAACTCAATATTCACTTCATGATGCGATTCTCGTCATTATATCCCAAGTATATTCAATTGCTGAGCAATGAAGTACCGGTAATTTATCAATGCACAATGAGATAATAAATATACATTCAATCAATAAACAATGAAGTGCATGTAATAACAATTCACAATGAAGCAAGAACACATGCACTGATGTACTACATGAGCAATACACACTAGAGTACTAGCACATCCAAGTAATACATAATGAAGTAATGCCATACAATAAAGATCCAATCCAATCACATCCAATGAAGTAATGCCATACATACGAACAATACACAATGAAGTAATAACACAGCCAATCACATTGAGTAGCAATATGTCAATCACAACAAAATAGGCCAATAACAGTTTCAAGGCTTTGAAGATAGGAATTGTGTTCAATATTCAATCTAAACTCTTTGGATCATTTCACATGTTAAAACAGTTACTATATTTTCCTCCCACTCAAAAGCATACAGTTATAGAGTAGGAATTATTATTCATGTTTCCATAAATTTGAATAATGATTTTTTTTAGGAAACATGCACATGACTTGGAACTCCTTCATTGCTAAAATAATATAAAGTTAAAATTTTGTATTCCCAAATATTCTACTGGCCTGTAATTAATTTAATTGAGTACAGTAGACCTCGCATATAACAGACTCATTGAGTACTGGTTATTTCTGTCCGTCGTGTGCGAAGTCCGTTATACGCATGCCGCAATTGGCGTTAGACGGGACTGGGACTTCAGTCCGTTATATGCGAGTGTCTGGTTTATGCGAGGCCGTTGTAGGCGAGGTCTACTGTATATTAATAAATAAAGATGTCTATTGCACGTTTTAACATCACTATTGCACTGTGTCCAGATTGACGTCGGGCCAATCTAAATATAAAATGGAAAACATAAAAAACAAACTTGACGCACAACTTGGTGATCCATGATGAAGGTGATCTGTGATGATGATCTGTGAAGGTGATGGTGATCAATGGAGGTGATCTATGATGGTGAAGGTGATCTGTGATGATGAAGGTGATCGGTGATGATCTGTAAATGTGAACGTAATCCGTGGTGGTGATCAATGGAGGTGATCTGTGATGATGATCTGTGAAGGTGATGGAGGTGATCTGTGATGATGAAGGTGATCGGTGATGATCTGTAAATATGAACGTAATCTGTGACCGTGATCCGTGGTGGTGATCAATGGAGGTGATCTGTGATGGTGATCAATGGAGGTGATCTGTGATGGTGATCCATAAACTTGGCCATGACAACATTACATCAGTTCCACATTCTGTCTTTGGTATAAGCTAGTGTCTGACACTGGAATTCAATATATTAACCAACAGTTGACGCTTGTCTTCATCGGACTATGTCTGGACTGCTGTGGTAGTAGTAGTTGTGGTCGTAGCTGTAGATGTTGGACTCAGTGTAGTCGTCGGGGCGTCGAGGTTTGACCGAATCTTCTGTAGCTCAGGACACAGTTCCATTAAAAGCACCTCAATCATGTTCTGAAAAGCAGAATAAATGACAGCTAGAAGAAAGTGGATAATGCTCTGAAAAAGCAGGATGAAAAAAAAGAACCTCAAAGAAACTATGCTTGAAGAGACTGATAATGTTCTGAAGAAGCAGAACAAAGAAACATATAGAAACATAATAATACCAGTAGTATTTTGAAAAAAAATAATCAAAAAGCAGATAGAAGAAATGTTTTTAAAGAGCAGAACAAATAGCAGAACTATAAGATGGTTAGAAAGATTTAAGTTAATATCAATGTTTGAATTTCAGTGTAGAAAATTAAACGTCTCTAAAAATTAATGTACAAATTATCAATGGGAAAAGCACAAAGATCTACAAAAATGTATCCAATTGTTAACTGAAAACCCCTCATTTTTATTTTTATTTGAGCAATCTGAGTCTGTTCCGTTTGAAGCATTCAGGAATGGAAATGATATCAATATTATTGCATATGCATATGTTCATTGCTCACATAAACAATCTGTTTGTTGAGTCTTGCATCTTGCAGTGCCTCGAACATCTTAATAGTGCCTCGACGTGCATTATCATCCCCAACCAAGTTCTTCAACGCATCTGTTTGGAGGAAATAATCTTGTTAGAAGTCGACATGTAGAAAATCACAAAACAACATCACGATTGGAATTGTTCTTCAAATACATGATATCAGGAGTCCTATTCTCGAAATGTTTTTAGGAACTTCTTAGGTGTAAGAACAGTTCTATAAGAATTGTTAAGAACTGTTCTTAGGCAAGAGAAGTTTGTAAGAACGTTTAAAAAATGGGCCCCCAGATTATTCAATATTGCAATGACAAATTTGTTTTACCATATTTATTGTGTAGGCATTGAAACACAAAGTTGTGTAAAATAATAACAAGAATGAAAAATATTGAAAACTGTCCAAAACCAGCCATTATAACCCTTTGTCTGCTGATGTAATGACATCTGCTCTAGAGGGCAGCTACAAAACAAAGAGGGTTAAAAGTGTTCTATTTCTGCATGTGATCGGGCAACTTAAGTCGCCTTCAGCAGGCAGAGGGTTAAAATACTGTACCTGGAATGTTTTCTAGTATCTTCTGTTTTGCCTCGATACGCGTCGTAAGTTTTTCTTCGTCGGTCCTAGGTGGCGCTGCTTTGGCCAATTCGCCGTCTGGCCACATGGAGTCCTTGAACGTGTTCAGGTAGTAGATGAGCATGGACTCGGAGAAAACCCAGTCCACCATCTCTCTCAGTTGCCTGCCAACGGTAAAACCAGTTTTACAAAAATGTTGCATGACAATATATAGGTACTATAGATGTTTTTACTGCTGCAACATTAATAATTATGCCAAGGGGAAGATTTTCATTATCCTTTTCATAATATTTTGAAAGTCTATGCCTTCTCGAAGTGAAAGTAATACTTCAGAATAATTCAGAACAAAAGATATTGTGGTGATGAAATGTGTAGAAATTGAAAAGTGATGTAATGTGATGTCAATAAAGTATTTATATTATTTTTAATTTTAAAAGAAGAAAATCTTTTTTTTTCTTGCAATAAAACAGCAATTCCAAATTTTACATGATCTGTGTTAAAACATGGACATATTGTAATCCATAGAGTTATTACAAAGCTGTGAGTTGAGGAATAAATTGCAACTCGCCTATTGATGGACCGTCCAAAGGATATCTCCACGAAAGCGATGAAAGATTTGCGCAACCACTTGAATGTTCCGCGCAGCTCGAACACTTCGTTCATCAGTCGGTACAGAGGCTTGGCTATGGAGTCCCTACTTTGCTCTTCCTTGATGCTGAAGCACATTGAGCAGACATTTTACAGGCTTGTCTTCCCTAAAAATACAGGCATATGCCTTGGAAAAAACAACACATGTACACAGTTTCATGTCATTGCTATTGGTAGTTCTGGAAAAGAAAACTATTCTTATGGACAAGGTTTTATTTCAGGATAATGAAATCTACAACCTCACTCATTATAATTAATCTCACTCTAATCTCTCTCTATAAATTCAATGAGCTCACTCTTGTTATAAACTCACTCTACAAGCTCACTGTTCTATGTCACTCTCAACACACTTACATAAGCTCAGACTTAAGTTCACTCTCACTCCATAAAAATTTCATTACTCATTCATACAATAAAATTAATTCCGTAAAAATCATTTAATAATCTCACTTGGGCCAAATATCAAAGTTTAGCGAAAAAATAATTAAGTACTTTCTCAAGTGCTACTTTAAGTTTTCAGTGGATAACAATATAATACCTCTCATCACCAAAGAAGAAAAAGTCGTCATCGTTGTTTTGAGTGTCTGAAGATCGGATGTTGGGAAGACTGAAATATGGAAAATAAAATGAATAGATGAATAAAAATATCCAAGAATAATTTCATTGCATGTCATTTCTAGAATTGAACATTATGTTCTAAAATTAAACATTCCTGAAATTGAACATCCCTAGAATTGAACACATGTTCTAAAATTGAACATTCGTATCATTTTCCTCCAGCAGAAATACCGGTAAGCTAGGGGCTTGCTCCTTTCTAGATGTTCTGTCTGTACGTTCTGTCCGAGACATACGCAGTTACAGAGGATCAACACTGCACAGTGTAACTGCGCATGTCTCGGACAGAAAGCACAGACAGAACAGCTAGGAAGGAGCATCCCCGAAGTTACTCACTATTACGAATACTTTGAAAGGAAGTTTGAAATATCTACCTCTTGATGAGGTTAACCAGTGAGAACTTGTTCCGCTTCTGCTGAGTAGATGGCTGTAGTAGATATTCCGGCGACGGCGTTAGAAAGGCGTACAGAGCCTCGCTTTGAGTCATACGTTCATCTTTCATAACATCCTGTAATGACAACTCAGTTAACAAATTTGCTGTAATAACATTAATTATTAGGGCTGCTCGATTACTCGTATGCCGCTTTGGGAAAGATGCACATGTATATCACATGTACAAATAAGGCTTTTTCGATTTTGTTGTCGGAGTACTTGGAGCACGCCGATTTCTAAGTAGAATGCTGCAGATCATTGTCGGAGTGCGTGGTGACGTCATGAATTTATCCGACAACGAGGATAATATAATTAAAAACGGCCAAGTAGTCTATCCGCCTGAACTTAAGTAACTCAAACAACTGGCACACCTTGCCGGCTTGACAAATAAAGCGCCACTATTACTCTCCCGGCTGAAGGCAATCATAGAGGCCCTACAGAGCAGTGTCTGTGTCTAATCCAGCAGTGAGAGGTTTAAATCGTCTTTCAAAATACACCAAGAATTTGGTGACTTTTTACATGATTATTTACTTTTCATTTTTTATTAAATTGGGGTTTATGGCTGCTTTCAAGATTCTTTCACACTAGGGCAGGAATAAAACCCGGAACATCCATAGCACTGAATGTTGCAGTAAACCTGCAAGCATCGGCTGGTACTCATTTCTCTATAAAGCCAGACTTGGAGACTTACTATTAGATAGTCATTCAGAGTCTTCTTGGCTTTCTCCAGGAACGTGGCATCTACGGACTTGAAGAACTTGCCCACACTCGGGAGATCCTTCTTCTTCAGCCAGGGCCCGATCTGAAAATAAATGGCTCATAATAAATGGTGTTGAAAATATTGCACTTACCGGTACTATTGAATGAAAACCTTTTTAAAGTCTTAGAATTACTAAATTCAAATATTTATTCCAGGCAGGCATCAAATGAAAAATGTTGGGACCAAACAAACATCGAAGACAAACCTGCACCAATTTCTCATGCAGCGCGTAAAAGTCGTCCAATGACCTTGACACGACCCAGCCTTGAGAGCTGTCCTGAAGGTCGTATGACCCGAGCTCGGAGCCTCGTAGATAGATGACCAGGATGAAGGATGGGACATCACCAGATTGGGAAACCTTTAGGAAATGTAAGAAAAGACAACCACTGAAGCGGAGATACCAAGCATATACTGCCTTGCGCACATGTTATAGAATTTACTGTACAGCAGAAGTAGATGTCTAATGTTTGTATGTGCTAGTACTGTACAGAAGAGCACAGAAGTTACTGTACAGCAGAAGTAGATGTCTAATGTTTGTATGTGCTAGTACTGTACAGAAGAGCACAGAAGTTACTGTACCTCTGCGTTGTGGACCTGTGCCACCCAGCTGCCCTGGTTGTCTATCCACAGCTGTGTGCGTGAGATGTGAGACTCTAGTTTCCGCCGCTCCTCGTGGAACTTCTCTACTTCCTGTTCCATGTCGTCCTCCAGCTTCTTAGTCTGCAATCATCATCATCATCATCATCATCCATCATTAATATCCATCCATCCATATTTTCATCACCCATCCATCTCCACCCTTTATCATCCACCATCCATATATCCATCCGTCAATCCTCACCATCCGTCCACTATCCATCCTTCCATCAATCTATCATCAGACCCAACATCTATCATCAGCTTCATCAATCCATTAATCAATCCATCCATCAATTCACCCACCATCCACCCATCATCTTCCCATCATCACAATCATCTATACATGTCCATCCATCAAGCATCCGCCTGTCCTATCTATCCATCCATCAGTTATCACCATCTTTCCACTTTTACCATCTTCCATCCATCCATCCAACCCATCATCACCAACCATCCATCCATCATATTCACCATCTTTCAATTCATCCATCAATATCATCAATATTATTACCATCCATCCATCTATTATTACCATCCATCCATCTGTTAGCATCATCTTTCCACCATTACCATACATCTATCCATCATCATCATCATCATCATCATCACCACCCATCATCATCATCCATCATCTTTCAATCCATCCATCCATCCATCCATCCATCCATCAGTACCTTCTCATCAGGTTTCTGTGAGCTCTTGACAGCCTGCAGGGCCTGAGACTTGTTGGCCAGTTTCTCGTCAAGCTGCTGAAGCTTCTGCTGGGCGTGGTACGACTCCTCCGCAAACATCACCGGGCTCTCGCTCGGGTCAATGTCGTCCTTAGACTCCAGAAACAGCTCGTCTGTACACAGAAAATTTACCTGCAGTGCTGATATCAAAGCATTACATTTACGGTATGTAATGATTGTAAAAATATCATTTTTAAAATGGAAAAAAAAATAACAATAGGGACTGTAAGTTGACACAATATAGCCCGAGATTCATTCAATATCCGGTGACATAAACGGGTCAAACACCTAAATGCGCTACACATTTGACGTTATCCCATCGTGACCTCACATGAACATGTCACGATTCAGACGTCATTCATAGCAACCGTCAAATTTCTTCATATCAACGGAAATTACCCTGATGAGACTTACTGTCCCTATACATTTAAAAACTAATAATATCATAAAAAAGTATAAAAAAATAAAAATATCATTTACAATTCTTTTTATTAAAAAATATTTTGAGGAGTTTGATTTGTCCTGAGGAGCAAATCATTATATTTGAAAAAAAAGTGTTTAGTGAATACTGCTTTGAGCCTGAGGAGTTTCATTTGTACCCATAAGGTGGTGGAGCAAAGCATCATAATTATCTGATGTTGAAAACAAAAATGTCGAGTGAGCTGCCTGACCTTTGGACGACATTGCCAGTGGGTCCAGATTATCCTCCTCTTCTAGCGACGAGATACACTGATGGTAGACGTCACTCACGATGAACGATGGGTAGTACTTCTCCTCCATTATTTTGTACATCTGTTTCTGGGCGTCGTAGAAACTCTCAGGGCCCTGAACATGGAATTTAGGGAAAAATATCAATATAAGATTTTGCATGAATAACAAAAGGAAACATTTCAGTAGGAATAAATAGTGGCACAGTTGTAGGGTGTAATTATATACATCATCAGGGGTGGGTGGTAGCGTAGTGGTAAAATGGTTGGAGTTTCAAGTCCGGTATCAATGTTCGCAAAAGTTACATTTCTGAAGCGATATTAATAGATTGAGCTATCTGTAGAGTGGCAATGCAAATCATCCTTGGTCTGTCAGTACCAGCCGGTGCTCCCAGGTTTACAGCGACCTTCAGTGCTACAGATGTTGCAAGTTTCCTCCTGCTCTAAACTGATAAGCCGTGATCTTAGTGAAAGAATCTAGAAAGCGACTCTAAACCCCAATTTTTTTTTAAAATAGAAAAAACATTAGTTTTTAATTTCCATTGCTAATTGTATTCTACAAACTCCTGATTCTACAGATTATCCCAAATGTGTGAAAGATGGCCGCAGCGAATTTAAGAAATAAATCAATGAGATTGTCCGGATTGCCCACCTTGTCTCCGATGAGGAAGACTTCCATCCCCTTGACCACAGCCTTGTCCAGCTTGACCGCACTGGAGCTGCTGGACACGTACTGCTGGTAGATCTCGCTCGCCACGTGGTGTCGCTTGTCCTGCAACATGAGACAGTGCTTGTGATTGGCTGGTTTTTATTGTTAATCGCGAAAAACATTTAATTGATGTTAAAATCCACATTACATAGCATTGGCTGGTTTCCAATATACAGTTCAGGAAGGTACACAGTACGCAGCTATGAGGTGCCGCTTGTCCTACACATTTAATGAGACAGTACTTGTGATTGGCTGTTTTTTAACGTTAATTGCGAATAAATCACTCCCCATATCAAATAAATCTGTGGATGTCTTGGGATACATGGAAGATTAACAGTAATCACAACAACAAAAAATCATTTTTAAATTCCCATTATTTAGGATTGGCTGCTTTTAAATATATTGAAGGTCAGGAGGTCACGCAGTGCAAAGCTTCAATCCTTGCTAATTGTGAAAACATAAATCCATTAAATGTTATTTTTGATAGAATTTAAAACAAATGAATGAATTAGTGCTTTATGTTGCTGCAGAAATATTTCACCAATACGACGACTTATAAATAAATAAATGAATAATTCTTTCTATGTTCTTAACTTTAACAAATCAATTATTTTTTTCCATTTTAAAGTGTTCTTACCTTGCTTGATGTTCCCAGTTTTTCTACAGCATTCCAAAACCTGTGACAAAAAACAACAACAAAACTTAATAATAAATAATATCAATTCTGTCAAATCCAATGAGTTAGTGATTATGGAGTCTTTCACCAATTTTATGATTTGTGATGATCGTACTACCAAAAAACTTTTTTTTTATTAATAATACAGAAAATTAACTGGTTAGATTGTCTGACAGATTGATCTTCTCATTGAAATATTAGTGAATTGGGCATCTGCAGTTGCCAGCAGCTATGAGACATTTAACCCTATCCATGTTGGAGGCAACCGCAGATTCCCTGAAGAGCAGTGCCTGTCTCTAATCTAGCAGAGAGAGGGTTAAGCACCCACCCCAGCAGCGACTCCTGACCCTCCTTCTTGAGGTACTTCATGAAATATTCCCGCGCCTGGGTCAGGTCAATGATCACACTGAAGGAGAGCACCTGGCCAACACAAACAAAACATCCAGAAACTGTCAAATTTATAAACAGTACCTCAGCAATAATAATCAGGATATCGTTTCTGGAAGCTCTCATATCTACTACAAGACCATAAGGACTCTAGTAGCGATCTCTAATGCATGGGAATCATGCACTTACGAGAGCGCTATGCCTCTATGGCAGCGATAGAAACTTGCCTATAAAACCAATTAGCCCGGATAGTGATACAAATAACAAAAATTCACAAAAAGCATGAATTTC
>JAUTBX010152513.1:6522-17369 GCA_032361465.1 Lepetodrilus tevnianus
AGAAGACAACAGCATGGAGTGCACAGGAAAGTGAGAGACCCATCGCTGCTCGGATCGAAAGGACGGCATTCGACGGTGAGTGATGAATGGATTGACAAACAGAGGGACAGTCCCAATCCAAGAGAGACAACTGCAGACTACTTTTAAAAAAAACTGACTGGTCTTACTTTTCCCCTCGGGTACATCCTTCAACATTGCGGACTCACTGGATCGCCGGACGTGCTTCATGAAGTTCTTCTTGAATCTGCCCGTCTCGAAGTTGTCGGTGCTTCTGATCCGTGGCAGGGAGTTGGACGAGTACTGAGACTGCGGCAATGGCTGAGGTTGTGGAGACTGCGAGGGCGGCTGCTGATGCAAAGTAGGCAGCTTATGGTGCTAAAATAAACACAGTGTGCATCATGTTGTCATAATTATTTATTCATATTTGTAAAAAATAAAACATTTTTTTGGTCTATTTTCTTTTTGGTGCTACTTTCAAAATTTATAACTCGTTCAAAAGCTCAAACTTAAAACTCACATGAAGCATATCAGGCGATCCATTTAAAACAAAAATTAAGACTATATAATTGACTGTTTTATCAGAAAGAAAGAAAAATATGGCTTTATGGAAAAGCTCTAGCTATACACAAAAACTAATAGTATACATTTTTCAAGAAATTAAAACCAAACACATACGTCTTTCCTTGGCATTGGAATCGGTGGCTTGCTCTGAGGCTGTTCCGGAATGCTAGACTCCGTCGGAACGTGGCAGCTCTCGTCCAGACCTCTAGATGTTGTGGCTACCTCGGCATTCGGCGCCTCTTCTTCCTCCTCCTCCTCTTTCACCGAGGTGTCGACGTACGTAAACACATTCTTCACCACACTCTGTCCCCCGGAGATCGTCTCGATCCACAGGTCGCCTTTCCCCGGCGTGGTGGGCTTCGTCACGCACGTTATCAAACACTCAGAGTCAAACTCCACGCTGTCCAACAGATCCACACCCCCGATCATCAACTCGATGAGGTCGGACTTTCCGATCCCGAGGTGGTTCCCCGAGATCCGCAGCCGCGTTCCGCCGTCCACAGACGCCACGTTGGGAATGATGGCGTTGATCAACGGCGGCTGACTGGCAGCATCCAGCTCCGAGTTGCTCTTGAACTTCCATCCGTACTTGCTCTGGCTTTTCATCGGCGTGTCGTCGTCCTCTGTGGACTTCCCGAAGCTGAAGATGTCGTGGATGGACTTGGACAGCTTCTTGGACAGCGAGCTCCCTCCGCCCCCGCTCTTGTCCCTCTTCTCCCGGTTGGTTCTGTGCGGGAGGATGGGCGACGCAGCCAGGCTATGGCGGAGACGGGCGAAGCCGGTCAGCTGTGCGCTGCCCCCGTGGCTGCTGTTGGGGGTGGTGGTCCTGATGACGGGGGTTAGGCAGATGGGGCGCTGCCGGGACACATAGCACTGGAAGATGAGATCTCCCTGAGCGTTCGGGCACTTCCTGTGGCCCTTCAGTAGGACCCGCTGCACCTGACCCTGGACCAGCCCCAGGCTGGACAGAGAGAGGATCACCTGGCCCAGAATATCCTCCTTCTCCGTCACCGTGAAGAAAATGTGGTCGCCAGTATGTCCCACAGTGCTGGAAAATATAAATTGTCAGTGAGTGACTGCGCGAGAGACTCAGTTATTGTTTTACGTCAGAGCAGGAATATTTCACCCATTCGCGACGCTTGATTGAGTGAGTGAACGAGTAAGTATTATTTTATGCAGAGGAGCGATGTCCGAAAGAAGGAACAGGCAAATAGGCTCAAATTGAGGGTATGTGAAGAAGAGCAGCATCAGCACGTGGAAATTAAACCTTTTTTGCCTGTGCCTTCTTTCGGACGTCATGAGTCTGCATGAAATAATACTTATTCAAAATATTTGATGATCGTTACAAATTTTTTTATAACGGCGCAAATATTTTCATTTAATAATTTGGGTTAGGTGAGACAAAATAAGAAATTGAAGTGGGAACCTACACTGTGGATTCTTCATTCCAGTCGGGATTCCCACTCGGATCCTTCACAACGCTGGTCCGATACTTCTTGGACCCGACTCCAAATATTACTGAGAACTTGCATCGACCTGATTACATGGGAAATAATTTTACATTACTATTAACTCTCTCCACACTAAAGGCAACTGGAGATGCCCCAAACAGCAGTGCCTGTGCCTTATCCAGCAGGGAGATGGTTAATACTATAATTACTTAGTTATTTTCTTGTGTCCCTGTTGAATTAATTGCTATTAACCAAATCATCTGTCATAGTCTATTTACCGACAGTAATTTTTTTATATCATTACAAGTAACACATGATGAATGAGAATCTGTCAAAAATATTATTAATATTCATATTTTAACATTGGCAAAAAGATTCCTAACACAGTAGACCTGATGGAATCTTGGATCTTTAAATATGTTTTATTTATATATGAAAATAGTCATTGATTGATTAAATTAATGTCGCAGCGGGAATATTTCACCCATAGGCGACAATGAAAATAGTCAAATATTAACCCTACATGTGTCTAAATTGTATTTAATAATAAAAAAATTTATTTAAAAATAGAATTCCATTCATAGATTAGACATTATGAAATGCCCTGTAGCATGTACATGTATACTACTCAAAATTTGCTAGCGATCACTATTAAGGATGGTATTATATAATATATAATTATATAATATGGGGGTCATTGAACAATCTTTTCCTACAAAAAATGGTATGATAATTAGCACATTTTGAGTAGTATAGATAAAGATGGCAATATACATATGCTACATATAATTTACTATACTACACAACTGCATTTAATGCAAGTCACTTGTCAATAAGGACATTTTCACAGGCACACCTTGGAGTTGAACTCGCAGCAGATGTTCAATAGTCAAATGCTTGAATGGAATATAAGAGAGCTTGCATGCCATTAACCCTCTCCATGCTGGCACAAATACAGGCCTTTAGGGCATCTCCAGTTGCCTTCAGCATGGAGAGGGTTAAAGTACATCAAATAAATCTCATTAGACTGATATCACAATGATATACTGTTAAAATGTATTGATATGAAATTCTTGCGTGATTCTAATATTAACAGTTGTAGCTTATATATATTTATACACATTTAAGACAATTGAGAAACTGATCAAGGAAAGATAATCTGTCACTGACCTGGTTTTTTGCCTTGCAAGTGGCGAGCACCATGGACTGAAAACATAAAAACAAGATGATAAACACACATGCCCGTATTATCACAATCATAAACAAATGTATTAATAAAACAGACCCAAGTTTATCTCATGGGTTAAATAATTTGGATGGACAATCCTTAACTTACATCTCTCATGTTCTCTTTACTATCAAGAATAAACTCTTATGATACTCTTGAAAATACAAATCATTTCTAATTAAGACATAAAAATTATTAAGTTGATATTAAATAGGTATAATATCCTATTATAATTTATTTTCTTATCGTAATACAAACAAGATAACTTATCATTAACACTGAATTTATTCCAACATAATCTCTGATGTTATTGAAAAACAACATTGTTACTGAAAAACAACGATCAACAATTTGTTAATGCAAATGCATGTCCAATGCAAGATTTGATAATCTATAACTTGTATGCGCAAAACTGGAAAATGTATCATGATGCAAGGACGACAATTACAATCTTGATTTTCAAGAATGTAAAACTGCTTAATTCTCTCTGATATTTGTCAGATCACACGACTACCGTATGCTACATTGCCACAAGCAGGATTTTGAGAATTTCAATCATCTACGTCCCCTCGGGGTATCACACTATTACCCTGACGATGTAACCTAGTTCAGAGATCATATACCTGTATACATACATCATGTACATTATATGGGTCCTTGAATAACAGCAACTAGATGACCATATAATGATAACTAAATTTATGACATTTTTCTGAATCTGAGGTAATTCGGTGCAGTTTTGACTTGATAAATTACCCACTGCTACTGTGCGTGCGTGCGTGCGCGTGTGTGTGTGTGTGTGTGTGCATATTATGCATAGATGTATGTGTACTTGCATACATGTCAGGGTTTTTTAGGTACAAGTACGAGAGTGTGTGTGCATGCATATGTATGAATAAATGTGGGGGGGGAGAGTGTGTATACTTCAGACATGGCTATATCTGGTGTTGCTATAAATACTAACTTGCTGGTCATTTATAAAACCACAAGAACTAATCTGTGCATGTATATGTACACACACTCAATGCAGTCTGAAGGATGGAAGAGGAGATTAGCCGTCTTTAGTGAATAGGATACGGCAATTCAAACATCACGCCACACAGTGTGTGACATTGATGAGCATAATCCTCCCAGCATGAATATGACCTTCATATCACGTTTTTACTGTTAGTGTTCAGTCATTCATGAATTTTGTGCTGCATCATACGACATAGCCAATGACTGACTGGATATATCAGTTAAAATAGTAGATAGTTGTCATGGTCTCGACTACCTGCAAGTTAGGACAGTCACTTTACTTTCAGTGGTTTCTAGTTTTATACAAATACCTTGATAATGTTGATGGTGATTTATGTTATAATTATTACATGTATATATACTAATTATTATAATTATTATTTTATTTTATTTGTTTGATTTGAACAGAACAGAACAGAACAGAACAGAACAGAACAGAACTGAACTGAACTGAACTGGTCTAAACTGAATAAAATTTAATTATTTTTTTATAAATATATTGATAATTGTAATCAATTCTATCAACATCTTCGAAATGCTCTTGAAAGATTTAATCACAATTTCACAAATTGGAATTCTATGATTCCAAGTCTAAGTCACAAGAAACATATTTATCATCTAATCCATACTTGTACTATTATTTCTAACAGTGAACAAGTGAAACTACATATTGTATGATATAATTTGTTTATGTTGGATAATGAATAACGGACAATCCTGCTTAAACCTTTTGGAACAAGCAACAATGTCCTCCAACTGTTGAGACATGTGATGTATGTTCTATCTCTTTATCCCATGTTAGACAGTGAGCAGACGGTCTGGATCTAAATATTGTTCTAGTGACAGGAACCTTCTACCGTCTCATCCCCGGTATCGAATGAAATGTATGTGTTGTAATTCAGTGCATAGAGGGCAGATTCTCATGGCTTTTATTTTTAAACTAAAATTTGACTTTGTAGTTACATACGGTAAACCTACATTGAGAAAGGTCTTTAATAGAAATCGTAAAATTGTATTTTGGTTACAAGATTTCAACATTTAGTGCCAGTCATATATGACATAGATGTTTACTTTGTCAATATGAGGGCGAGAGGGATATCAAAAGAAACATACACACGGTATGCAACCATAATAACCACTTTTGTTTGTGTTCGTCTCCACCAAATACAATTAAGCTCTCCTTAAAGTGTCTCTCCTCCATCTACTTTAAATTAATCCAATTTAACAACATTCAAAGTCCTAAAATCATAATAACCCAATTTCAACCTTAATAAGAAAGTCTAGTCACAGCGAACAATGGCTTGGCTCAAGATTATTACGTTAATTCATATCTGCTGGTATCGCAGGAAATTTACTCCGGAGAAACCATGTCACCTACATCAAGTTATCGCCACCTACATCAGGCAATCGCGAACAATCCAAACTGCAATACCCGCTGCCACAATGGTACATATACATGCACACCTGAGCACAGGTAATAAATCACGCTGATTGCTAACACATTCCCACTAGGCCGGTGAACTTCAAATAGCCTGTTGACCCGTCCCACATAGAGCCTGGCAGAGGACCACCTTCACAAACATTCCACAGGCATCGTTGTCATCGCTGTCTCGAAATAACAATTTTTGATACATTTTACAATGTTCCGATACTCTGCAGGGAAGGCTATTCAAGCACTGACAAGCAGAATTTATTTTTGGACGTCACATTTTCCGTTACAATATAGGTTATGGTTAGGGAAGTTAATCAGGAAGTGTTGTACGGCTGCTATGGAATATAATACCTGATACAGGTGTACAACAAGGTTCACTACTCCTGCCTGTGAAATTGTACCAATAGGTTAAGGATGTAATATATTATCTTGTCACAAAGTTTACAAATGGAAGACCTGGAACATAGTCTAGTAACACTACTATTACCGAATACTACCCTACCGTAATCTGTTATAAGACTTGGGTCGTTTTCGGAAATTAAACAGGTCTTCCTGTTACACAAGTAACACTATGTGTTTTGAATGTGTGGCAGAAGACAATGTTTTCTTTCCGCTGAATAAAGACCTTGTATATTGCCGCTGATCGCTCAGTTGAGGACACTGGCCAGTGTGTGAAGTGTATTTGAACACGCTGAAGGTTGTATGACTGTTGATCTTTAGTTTAATCATCAATTGGAATTACATTATCTCCAGTACAAAAGTACTGATAAGGGCTGGACGCACTAGATGTATACCAGGCGCCAAGATTACGAAACTGTTCTAATTACGATTTCATACTCAACTCAGAATTTGTCTTTGACTAGCATAGCACGAATTGAGCACAAAAACGCACTCAGAAAAGTTTCGTAATCTCGGGGCCAGGGTTAGAGGTTCTCACTCGCCCGGTGGTCCTATATCCATTTATCCTACTAAAGGTATTCTATGGGCTAGTACAAATTTCATATTTTATTATTTATAGCATTATTCGGGCAAGTACGTTTAACGTTAAATTTGAACCCTGTGCATTTGCGAACAACTTTTCTGATGGAATTTTCACAAAAATTTGAAATATGGGTTTTTATATAATTTATCACTGCCTGCACCTGATTTTTAACAAGCGATACTATATTGTAATTATTTTAGTTCCATTTCCCGTGGCAGTGGTTTCAATAGTCCGTCTTTCCTAATGTTGCCCTCTACTTTCAATCTTGCTGATACTCACTTTGTAGTTGATAGTACAATTTATGCAGATATTTTGCCTCTTACTTTTGCTACTCTGCCACCTACTTCAGATTCTACTGAAACGACTGTGTGGTGAACATAGATTTTCCTCACGGCAAATAATAAGGAATGTACCTTCCTGTATGTGGCCAGGTGTAGCGGAGGATATCTGGCAGTGAATGTCAACATTTCACTTCATCAGGAAGAGGTACAACTATGTCAGGGGATCACATACAAGCTAAGCTCTGAGCGGAGCGGACTTCTCAGAAACAAATATCATTCACATTCTTGTTTGTTTGTCCTACATGATTTGGTCAATACTTAAGGTGGTTGGAGTAATACCATTCAACATGTTCAAGGGAGGTTGTGGGTAGTAACTAAAGTTACAATCATGAGACATAATTTAAACCTGGCACTGTCTGAGATCACAAAACTTTATGAGTACGAATTCATGCGCAAGATCAAATTTTATATGGGATTTGTGTACAAAAGTTGTATTTAAAAATATTTCACAACCTTGGGGGCTTATCGATTTGACAAATTAATATGTTTAAATATATATGTTGAAAATGGTGTCATTTATTTTTACATGTCAAAAAGGAATTATTATGATGTTCGAGTCATTATCTTTCAATATTGTGTCATGAAGGAAGTTGCTTCATGGAAAGTAACATTATTATTACTAATAATAACAAGGAAGAACATATTCTTGATCTTTTAGAAGATTTGATGAGATAATATATTTATCCATAATAAAGACGCTCTATCATGATCACGGATTTGCATTCATTACTGTTGAATACTTGTGTACTGTAGTTGTGTAACTAAATCATATATTTGTTGTAGGTGTGTAACTAAATCATATTACTAGTATATATTTGTTGTACCAGGGTTCGCAATTAACTAACACTCGCCTGGGCCATTTATCCAAATGCTTTTAAGGTATCCTAACGGCGAGTAGAAATTCAAAACATTTGTTATTTGTGTCACTATTCGGGCGAATACATTGTAAAGCTAGTTTCTATCGCTGCCAAGTCAAATGTAATCTATATAACATATCATACGACTAACTCTATTTGTATTTTAATTATGTACACTCAGTTTAACATGTAAACAGTAACAATCCAGGTCAAAATATTGTCAAATTTGACACCTTTCAAGGTGCTTAGTAGTACACACAAACACAATAAGAAATGCATCACTGAGCACGAGAGGAGACATACATTTATCATGTTTATCCTGTTTATTACACGGACAATGATGAGTCGGCGACCGGTACAAGCGACATCCATGGCCATAAAATTAAAAATAAACTCATTTCTTGTACAGGTTGTATGTTGCTGTCAACTGAAAGTGCACACATCTTAAAGCGACTCGTACACCAAAATCAAAGTTATAGAGCTGATGATCCTGTACCACATGTATAGTGTGATTGATTCCTTCCAAATGACCTGCTATCGATAACTATGTTCATTTTTCGGAGAGAGTTAACACTCTCCATGCTGGATTAACCACCTACACTGTTCATCATGGCAGCCTCCAGAAATTGAGCAAGTTAACAGTGTAGATGTTCAAATGATCCCCAGGACCCCCTTTACCAGTAATTCAAACACTCCTATGAACATGATGAAAAACATGGTATTTTTCTTTTATAATTATTATAAATTATCCTAAAAATATTTTTTTTATCACTTCTTAAAGACAGATGTATGCAGCCACATGGATATTTTCTGGCTGTAGACATAATAAAAAAAATAACTACGTAACATACAGGAGTCATAACAATACTATTATTAATAATAATAATCATGATAACATACATCCCTGAAGTAAATATTAGTATACACTGCGATCGTGAGATGATGAATGGTTAACAGTTGTATACCTATCTGCAACCTATCTGCGATCCACTTACCAACAACAGTAACCTCATCCGGCTCCATGGCAACCACAGGCACTCCTTAGTTACCCCTGGCAACAGTAGCGACCATTACCTGACAACAGACAGCACACTATCAGAACATGATGATAGATGTATCTCATTACTTTATATAATATCAAACATGTATTATTATATCAGGCTCAGCCATTTGACGAACCCTAATATTCTTTGTCAAAAGATTTTTTTTAAATATTTGTGTTGGATGCTGCTCATGTTACTTGGAATACAGTGTACTACTAAAGTAGTAGTCTAGTTAGTGTGTGTTGAAATGCCATTTATAAACAAATTAAACATATGTACAGTCAGACCTCATTATAACGGTCTCCGTTAACACAGTTTCTCCACTTACCGGTCAACTTTTAACCAATACAGAGTTCCTACTATACTGATATATACTTTAAATTGATGAATGATTGATCCAATGATCCGGTTGTTTCGCTTACCGGTCAGATTTTAACAAAGAAAACGGAAGTGCCCAGTATACCGGGGTCTGACTGTACATTAATGTGGCATGTTTGATATAATGTATGTGGTTTTGTTAATTGTCTGACTGCAGACATGACTTCCTGAAAACAGGCGATAACATCTGCACCTAACGATTCGTTACTTTGCAATTTGTCACTGTGGTACGTAAATAGGAAAGCAAGCAACAAAAACAAGACATCATGGCTTGTGTGATTATGAATATACGCAAACTTAGCCAAAATCCCTCGAACAGAAATTGTGAATTAAAACCAAAAGCAGGGTTTGCAATGACCCCTAAAATATACAGATATATGTTACTATTTAAAGGGTTCTAGTTCTACAACACCTTTGACGTATCAATTACAATCACCACTGTTATTGTTAATACAAAAATTAAATGCTTTTAACATAAATTAAAAGCAATTAAAACATAATCATAGACTACGAGTGTAGGCTAATTAAGGGGTCGAGAACGGTCTACAGTTTTGCCCTGAGCTAGTTGTAAAAGTATGCGGTAGTCTGGTAGTAGGATTACTTAGACATTAACCCTATTTCATTACATACATTTGTTGGGGAAAGAAAATAAATTATATTTAAAAGAAATCGTCAAATGCCCGCTTTATGAATATCAGTTACGTATTAAACCATGAAACTGGGGCCGTAAATAGGCTGTTCCATCAACTGGGTGTTGCCCCATACATTATGTCATGACACTGTGATGTCATTTTGTATGTATGTCACGATGTGTGGGTCTAGTGAGGACTAGACTAGAAAGCAGTTTTGTTTTTTTACAATTGAAAATACACATGTATTACTGAGTCTGAGCTACAGCTTATTGTTGACATCGTGAAGTTGAGTGAAGAGTCGCCCAACGGCTGAGCGTGAACGCTGCAATGATGCAGCGTCACTGATGCTTGTTCTATATATAAGAGTTTCCGAAAAGTCTAGTTGCGCCCAAGTTACTTCCCTTGAATCATCTCTCCTTTTCGTAAACGCTACTATCTAATCATTTGTATTACACTACTGTTGAGATATCAGCCATGCCATAACTGTTGGTTGATCTCTCATTAGTGAGATATGGTATCACATTTCTATTTAATAGTATTTATAGCTAGAATTAAATGTACTTTTAATCACGTCATCACATAGATATGATGATTTTTGTCTGTTAACGAGTCGTAGGGCATGTAGGGCTCATGCACGTCTAAATAGCTGTCTAGTGTCTAACTGACTGTTTATGTTTTCATTCGTTGTTTAAACTTGAAGATCTATCTTGGAATTTCGATTGATGAGTTCTGTACCCTATCGGTTTATCAGTCACACAAACAGAGTAATCATGAACATGTGACATTGTCTGACATGAATAGAATATTTACATGTATTTGTGACGCATTCATGAACATGGTTATGTAGATGAGCCTTATCACTGGTTACGTAGC
This sequence comes from Lepetodrilus tevnianus, assembly GCA_032361465.1. NCBI lineage: Eukaryota > Metazoa > Mollusca > Gastropoda > Lepetellida > Lepetodrilidae > Lepetodrilus > Lepetodrilus tevnianus. The sequence continues at coordinate 17,318 of JAUTBX010152513.1, forward strand.
ATGTATTCATGTGCATGTTTGTACTAACATGGCAGGCTAAACTTCCATTGAG
>JAUTBX010152624.1:0-17331 GCA_032361465.1 Lepetodrilus tevnianus
TGAATAGTTAGGGGAAAGTGTGTCGGGAGGTATCCATGAATAGTTAGGGGAAAGTGTGTCGGGGTATTGGTACCATGATGACTTTTTAACTCGTATCACTATTTAAATATTGGTGAGAGAAATTCCGTAGAAAAAGATCTGTCAGACAATTATACATAAATTGGTATGTACTGAGTATGCATTAACGTATCAAGCCCGTGTAATGTTGAATTATCATTTGACTAGAAGACCATTTCACGAATCTATGCTAAATTCTCGTTCAATCTTTTAAACACTACCGCAATCAGTGTTGTATCTGCTTATAGCCTCATGTCTCCAGTGTGAAGATGTCCTTGTCTAGAAGATGGAAGATGTCGTTGTCTAGAAGATGTCGTAGTTTAGATGTCGCTGCAACTATGGCATTGTATTGCCCCCCAGGTTATGTAACGTCAGGTTATCAAACATAACTGAACGATAGATCTACATTGTTCAGTTTCATTTGAGACGCTTACATTTTACAACGAGAAAACATCAAACTTTGATCTGTGGAAAAGTATCGCTACTGCAAAATAAACATGGAACGAAGACGAGCGTAAATAAGCCATGATAATGGGGTGAGTGGATCTGGGCTTTTGGTGAAGATGATGGGGGTGGAATGGGGGGTGGTCGAGAGACAGGTGAGTGGGTCCTCTTTGTCCACTGATACCGTTCTGGATTTATCTAACGTAAATAAGACAATAACAAGGCATTTAGCCCGCATCTTTAAGGTATCACTTCTGAGTAGTCGTCTTAACGTAGTTAGCTTTTACCTCCACGTGAAATCATCACACGTCTCTTCCTACCATAGACGGATTCCCACCCAAACTTGCGGGGGCCTTTCAGAAAATAATTCCTATATCTGGAGTCCAAATACGTTGTGATCATTTATATTGAAGCATTACATTTTACTTTGAATGAGAAGGAAAACATGTTTTGAAATTCAATGCATCAATAGTGAAGCCGTGCAAGTGTATATTTGTAGACTCCGTGACTCCGGAAGTTCTACAACTACCATAGTGCTCCCTGACGGAGAGAGGATGAAAACTGTCCTATGGATTCCTTGCGCCAGTTCAGTCATCGAGACAAATGATGAATAGGAAATTCAAGCATCAAAGGTTCTGAGTAAATTATACACCTTCATGTGACCGGAAACCATAGGTCATCAGTGCCGGAACGAGGCAATGACATGCGCAGTAATCGACCTCCATGGCTACCGTTCTCATGACTATGGAGACTTAAATTATCTCGGTTACCCATCCACGAACTTGCCGAGACCGATCGTGCTAGCTTCAAACCAGAGCTTATTGGAACTACATTGGAACTATTTCCGTTTGTCTACAATTCACTTGGTTATGGTGTTACGTCGTCGCTATATAGCTGGATGTGCATGTTGACTCGTGCTAACTCGTGTTGACTCGTGCTATTATTTCTTATATTATTATTCCTAATAATTAATTACTCAATGCTTTAATACACACGGAATGAGACAGCGAGGTTGGAACATATCTACATGTATATCTTGTAGGCAATGTCCTGGCTATCTGGAGCTCGAACTACATCACGCCAAAATGGAGCACAGCCTATTGTTCCTGGTAACCATGGAGATATGCTATGTTACTCGGCGACAGCTGTGAATTACACAATATTCATAACCGCAATATTACCTAGCGACGTATATCGATCGAAGACCATTGGCAATGCAGACTCCGGTACTAAGGCGGAAGTGCACGGTATGGGCAGCGCGGTGGGTTGGTGGCCCGGGGTTTGTAGGAGTGGGGTCGGGGGTGGGGTATTAATGTGAGTGTGGGTGAGTAAGCTTGGGGTTGTCAAAGATGGATTTAGATTATCCTCCTTGCCCGGGCATTGCCAACTGATTGCCATGCAGTAATTATTTGATGGGAACAATAGTGGTCGTAATTGCGTCCAACATTTTCCGATTTTCTATCATTATAATTCTGTATAGTCACTGTCTACATCTATCTATAGACTCAGTGAATCCAATTGTCATTGCCGTACCCGTCTTTATTAATCAATATTTACTTTTCTCTGATTACTTTCATATTGATTAAGTGTGTTTGAGTCTTGTACACACTTCAGTTTTCATCCGTGGAGATGCGCGTGCATTGTGATTACAGACAATGACGCACGCCCACGAGATATTCACTACTACAAATCTTAGGCTTGGAATAGTTCCTATTATCTCAAATGCACTTCGGAAATGATAGTCATCATTATCATTTGTCGTAGTAGTAGTAGTATAGTAGTTGTAGTAATGATCAGGTGAGAAAATGTTTCTACGTGCTGCACGATATAAATGTTCACTGTTATTATTATTATTATTATTATTGTTGTTGTTTGTGTGTGTGTGTGTGTGTGTGTGTGTGTGTGTGTGTGTGTGTGTGTGTGTGTGTGTGTGTGTGTGTGTGTGTTTTATCACGTATAGTAGAGTTTGTAGGTAGAATGTGTGAATAAAGGTGTTCAAATAGTATACTAGTATACCATATCTAATAATTACTGGTTTCTCCTTTCTTGAACACACTATCAGCTATAACCAGATAATGACGGTCTTCTAAAATACGTAGATGTGTTTTGTATTAAATTTCACGTTCTCATTTAAATTATGCTTGTACTTTTAGTGCTAATCTAACATACCGGTTTTTATGTAACGCCATACGTCGCCTCACATTTTAATCATTTCTGATAGCATGCGTGCTATAAATATACGAACATACCTGTCGTTTCTGCTCAGCTTCCTAGCACCACGAGACATCGAATTAACCGAATTTACGAATGATACTCTGATATTTGAAAGCAATCAATGCGGTGTTGCGGCTCTGTATTATTCCAGGCATGGTATTTATGTCCTCGTCATATTTCACTGGATTGTGGGGACTGCGTGGGAAGTACATGAGTTATGTCACCGCCTGTAGTTCTCACTCAAGTCGATTAAACGACAAGGAACCATCGTCTTCCGACAGATGCTAAATGGAATGAGACATTTCATGTTAATCTTTCGGATATTATTCCAAGAAACTGACGGGCGAGTGTAGTTATTCTTTGGATTTACGTGGGAGAACTCGACGCGGAATGTTTCCCTTAGATTAATTGACATTGCGCAATAATGGCTCGTGGCATCACGACAGAATTTCAAGTCGCAGAAAGACGAAAAAAGGTTTGCATTTAGAAAGCGGCCAAGGATCGTTATAACTGATTGGACTTCCGCCCACGCACGTGACAGTGGGCAAGCTGAACTCTGTAGTCTACATACACCATACGTGGTACTGCGTGGCATGATGGTATATATACAGTCAGACATATACCTTTATTTATACATACATAATGTCACACTGAATAGAGTACAGGAGGGGTGAAATTGACCGGGTTTGTGAGATGGTCTGGGATATAGATGACCATAAGGTGTGGATAGAAAATAAGATCTAGGAACTTGTCTAAACTGACAGCCTATGGAGTCGCCTTGGTAGAAGGAAGCACGGCGACTAAACTGAGGGGTGGTATTGCTCCTCTGGAAAGGCAGTTCGATATACAAAAATACATGTATGGATATTTTGGGGTAACTAGCTAGTTTCATTAATGTCTAGTTTGTGTCACGCCTTGTTCTCATCCAAATACTCTTATTCAAAATATCACTCCAGAGCAGATAAAGGAAATCTAGATTACTGAATACAGAATTTCAGCGGTTCCTTTTGTATAAATATAATACCAATCAATATAATGTATATTTAAACTATTTACTCTCATCCTCCGAGACTATAGATAGTGCAATTAGTGCCAGTCTAGACTCTAGGCTTGATATATCTCGTAGACTTCCTTTTACTAAATTGATTCAGGTCAGACCCCTAGATTATGAAACATTTTGAGTATGATTTTGTGTGTTCAACCTCGTTTTATATGTAGATTTGTGAACAACCCTTTGAGCTGAGCATGAAATCGCGCTGAAGAGTTTCTTAATCTCGGTGCCAGTATGAGTGTAGTATGTAGGCTAGACAAAGTTACATCGTCTCCATTGGCTTCTTCTAGTCACTCATATGGAGACGTCACAATGAGCTGAATGCATATGGTGCCATAAGACGTCTAGATTCTGGACTATATGTAGGCCTACTCTATGAAAATAACCCGGTTGACTACAAAAGTATTCCTCCTAACTCCGATACCAGTCAAAGTGTGTGTAAAGAACTAGGTTTATCGCATTTCTTTCTCTCTCTCTCTCTCCTTAATAGTGTGTTTTATTTATTTCATTTGACCTGATATTGGTAATTCGAATAATTATTCAGTAGCCGTAGCAAACTGATCAATAGCTCTGGGACGAAGTCCAGAAAGGTGACGGGTATACGCCATTCACGCTTCGTGACTGTTGCCTCCAACTTACAAAGCCGGACCAATAGCCTGCCAATTTGTGGTCTGGATCCAACTGACGGGTCGCCAATGCAATCAGTGCTTTCTACGTACCTGCGAGAAACTAGTAATTAGTCTTGGGGTACACACGCGAGCGGCATATGGTTGTGTGTGTGTGTGTGTGTGTGTGTGTGTGTGTGTGTGTGTGTGTGTGTGTGTGTGTGTGCGCGCGCGTGTGTGTGTGGTGAGCGAAGTATGGGAAGGGGCATTCTAATTACAGTATAATAAAGGTCTATTCACTACAAGATATTGAATTGGTAACATGTGTTAAAAGCATTGACTTCTGTGCACTCGGGACATGGTTACATATTATAATGTGTTGATAGCCTGTGGCATGTTTTTTTGTACACCTTCAATGTAAATAATACGTATTGTTTTCAATATATAGCGCAAGCTGGACTCATAATATACGTGAATGTGATAAACATTAAGTACCATTTGCAATATGTTTTGAATGATCATTGACGTATGTGTAGGCCTATATTAATTGATGTCCTACTATACCGGTTGCTCCGTAAATTTCCAACACAATATGTGCATGTCAATAACGTTTGATAGCACGAAAACTTTGCATCATATAGGCAAAAAGATTATATATTGGGTCTTATAAGTAGTCTATTCAGAATATTTAGCTATATTGTGTATTCAGGAATAGTGCTATGCCTACGTAATTAATGTATGCATTTCAATAATGTTTGAAGGCACGAAAGCTTTGTGATATGCCTGCATACGGTACTATGTCTGGTATGTATCTTCAAGAACCCATGGCACTTACAAGGGTTTCATCGAGTTTGATGAGCAGCTCTTGACACATATTGGTTCGCCTGGGGTTGTTATGCAATGGCCGCCAATGCTGTAGAGTGCTCAGTGGTCTGATCCTCGTATTATTCATCCGCTGTTTCTGACGGCGGTCTGGGCTTGCATACCAACTATTTGTTCGTCTGCCTTGTAGAATACGCTGTATCAGATATGCATGTATGTAATGATATAGTTTCCACACTTGCATAATAGGCTAGGTAATGTGACATGACCATAGATATACATGCAGATCTATACGACCTTCATTTGCCCAGCCAGACCAACCAGGCCAGCTAAGTATTATATTAGGGCCTAATATGTCTCATCGCCGTCTCAGAACCGATCTTTATGCATTGCTGTTCAGTCCTACTGACCCCCCGGTGTATACATACGCACGACCTTGACTCCCAATTTATAGTAACCCCTCCCCCTCCCACCTACCCCACCCCTCCTAACTCTACTGATGCGTGACTTACATTCGATACTTCCCCAGTGATAATATTGTGCTAGAGTTGTTCTTATCATATTCAATGCGGAGAGAGCACTAAACTACGCCGACATCAAAGTCCGGAAATTCCCATCCCCTGTGGAACCTTCATCCAAACGTGTCGTCTGCCCGTCTGAGTGCGTATAACCTCGCTCTAGCGCCGGTAGTTTACGAGACCAGGCTCTGCCAGTCACCATATTCCGCACAGCCGGTCCTCCTCCGCTGAGCCCAGCCGCCGAGCAAGACGCGGTCAGTGACCGAGTGAGCTTAGCAGGGCTAGCTTCCGACCTTGCATACGCCTGCATTGCCCGCAGAGGGAGGGAGCGATTCCCGCCTTTTTACAGTCGCAATTGATTGGCGTACCGTTAACTATTGATCTAGCTTCAATATTGGCATCTCGCCTTTGCATCTTCCGAAACATGGTACGCTATACAGTCAGGGACGCTATACAGCTATACGCAGTACCAATTGTCCTTGTGAGAGGTTCGTACGGTTTAGGGAATAAATAGCGTCGGAAGCAGATTTGGCGAGATACCAACTCTCCAGGTTTCAATCCGTTGCTCCTGTAGTCTACGATGCACGTGCAGTCGCGCCTCACGCCTACACTACCCCCCAAGAATTAGCAGACGCCCTCGATCGAGTTGCATCACCAACGTCAGCTTAGACTGCATAGGAAGCTCGTACAGCTATCGATTCACGAGCTCCAAGCGCCGATGCTTCCAATTACATTACAAACCGGCTACGTTACGCTAACAGCCACGTGCAATGTCTAGTTCCAGAGGGTCTGGCCATCTTCCAAATGTCAATACAAATGTTGCCCGCATTCCAATTCCCTTGGTCCATGCATGCTTGTCGGTTGTCCGGTTGTATCTTTGTTACAGACGCCTACGACAATCCCCTGTAATGGATCGGGACTGCAATCTTGCATAAATTCAAGAACGTGTGAAAACTCCTCGCACTGACATGGGTATTGGTAGACCTCAGTAGGTCAGTGGGGTTGGTACTGTATTCTAAAGACGCACACGCGGTTACCGCTGTTTGTGTTATACGAATACATTATGGATATAGGCTAAAGTCCATGTCCCAGTATATCATCTCCGTGCTGAAGAAAGCTTATTGAAGGGAATGTTCCAAAGCCACCAATACCATATATTTATATTAGAGCGCAGATCGCGTAAGCGTATTATAGCTTGTATCCAATCTCATGACATCTTGGTCAATAAATATGTTTAAACTAAACTAACCAATGCTACGTAGTGTAGCTATTATCCATGGCATTGTTTATGGTGAGACACTTTCTTCAGGCTCCTTTCCCAGTAATATGCATACCGCTGTGACATTACTAGACTGTGTAAACTGCTGGGAATCGATGCTTCATTCATCCCTCTTTAAACGTCGTCTACCATAATTTATCTAATGAGCTGTTAGGAACAAGTGTGTTGGTACTTTGTTGAATCAACTCAAGTGGGCCAATGATATATGATACACTTATACATGTATATCCCTGACTTGCTATCACTTATCATCCCCAAATAACATCAATATACTCTGTAGGTTTCATTTCCCGTTTCTTACTTGACTTTCAAACAAAGAAGGCTTCATCAACAGGGTATTCTTTGTGCTGTGAGCGCGCAGTATAACATATATCATGTAGTGTGGTATGTGCTTTATACAGATAACCAGATAACGCATCAAAAGCATGATAAATGTCCGTCTGTGGAGTTAGTGCGTTTCAATAACTACATGTCATTGTCTAATACTGTTGGTGTATCATTATACTGACTCTCATTAAATATTTAATTGAAACAAATATAAATGTCATATTAATCAATTATGTATTGTGCTGTCGTAGGAATATTCGTACCGAATTTCAGTGCCCGTATTGTTCTCACCGAAGTCGTTAAATATAGCGTTGATATTATTTTACATATTTTACTACAGCCCGTATCGAGGATTATAGTATTTTCAAATTTAGACAAAAATGTCCTTAAATAAATATAAGTATGCATACGGCTCTCTGTTTCCAAGATACGGCATTGGCGCCTATGGTTCTTTAAGTACACTACAGATTATGAGTTCTGACTTTGGGATTGGTTACTTTCTATGCTCCACGACTTGGCTATCCGTGATTTCAAACACAAACACCCTATCTGTTCCATGCAATCTCTCAAAGAAGTCGGTGCCACTCCCAACCATGTGCCAGTTCTTTAACCATTAATGTGTGTTACTATTCGTTATCTCTGAAAAATAATGCATTAAAAATGCGTACGTAACCATTATTCCATGACCTCGTGTAGTAGTAGTAGTAGTAGTAGCAATTAGAAGTAGTAATGTTGTAATAGTAGTAATATTAGTAGTAGTAGTAGTACATGATGTAGTAGTAGTAGTAGTAGTAGTAGTAGCAGTAGCAGTAGTAGCAATTAGAAGTAGTAATGTTGTAATAGTAGTAATATTAGTAGTAGTAGTAGTAGTAGTAGTAGTAGTAGTAGTAGTAGTAGTAGTAGTAGTAATAGCAGTAGTAGTAGTAGTAGTAGTAGTAGTAGTAGTAGTAGTAGTAGTAGTATCAATTGAGGTTTAGAACAGCTTTCAATATTATATCACTTATATCACAGCTTGTCAGCTTACAACAGGAGGAAACCTGCAACCTCCGTAGCTCTGAAGTTTGCAGTAAGCATGCGGACATCTGCTGGTACTGGCATATCAAGGATCCATTGCCACAATACAGACAATGCTTCCTATCTAAATCGCGTCAGAAAGGTAACTTTCGCCGTTAAGGTAACATACATATCAGGATCCCCTGGAGGGATTTTAATCTGGAATGGATCGCTCCGAAGTCCAACGTTCTACCATTGCGCTACAACCCGCCTCTGTAGTAGTAGTAGTAGTAGTAATAGTAGTAGTAGTAATAGTAATAACAGTAGTAGTAGTAGTAGTAGTAGTAGTAGTAATAGTAATAACAGTAGTAGTAGTAGTAGTAGTAGTAGTAGTAATAGTAATAACAGTAGTAGTACTAGTAGTAGTAGTAATAATAGTAGTAGTACTAGTAGTAGTAGTAATAATAGTAGTAGTAGTAGTAGTAATAGTAATAATAGTAGTAGTACTAGTAGTAGTAGTAATAATAGTAGTAGTAGTAGTAGTAATAATAGTAGTAGTAGTAGCAGAAGCAGCAAAACTAGTAATATACTACGAATGTGCGTGTAGAATATGTTGACGGATGACTGATGATCGCTTGGTGGACATAGATAGGAACCATTGGTCAAACTATAACTGATGTTCTAACAGAGCGTAATTGTTACCCTTGCAGTGTTGTATATTGCCCAGACTAGAACTGATACTATATAGTAACTGTTAACACCTTCATCAGTTTCTGATTTAAACAATCATTATTGTCTTGAAAATGCAAATAAGACATTTGGCAAGGCATTGATACATTTATATGTATACACCTGAGAGAGGATTGATAAGGATTTATGATGTTAGTTCACATCAGATAGGTAGATATTCACGAATATAAGCGTATGGTCATATCAAAGGTAAACTTAATTATAAAGACTTTCCTGTCGTTATGTTCGCGACCTTCCTCTGGGATGTAAATTAATCTCATATTTATAAACTGTCACTTCAATTATTGGGTTAGTGTCTAAATGAGATGCTTGCATGTTCACATGTCTTCATGCATGTAGGCCAGGTAATGGCTGGAATGAAGACTGGTGAAGCAATCGATTAAATATACGATACACGGAATATACAGTATTCCTGAAATGTAAGTAACGTTAACTATTGAACTCGTGCCGAATACATAATTAAAGCAGTAAATTACTCGATATGTATACTGTTGATCATTAATCTGGAGAATATTGGAGCAAAGTGTCATTGATCGATTCCTAGCCTTAGTGCATCCGCGTGGATGGACGTCTACATTCAAATAATATTGAAGATGCATTGATCAAGATTGCTGGATTTTAAACCAATCAAGGATGACAAATAATACGATTAGCATAGAGCATAGGCACACACCAGCTAGGTGTACTTCAAGCTAAATTACGTAGCGGTACACGCACACACATACACACACACACACACACACACACACATATATATATATATGATATTGTCCAGTTATACATTAGTTGTCCGGACCATGCTAGATAAGTAGCTAATTGAACACTGTAAATGTGTAGTCGTTGGAATACAGGTATTGATTGAGTTTGTGCACATTCACGTGTTTATGCTTTTGACCCTAGGAGATGCAATGCTATTTGCACGGCGAATAGTCCAAATACAATAGTCCAAATGCAATGGTCCAAATACAATAATTCAAATACAATAGTCCAAATGCAATAGTCCAAATACAATAGTCCAAATACAATAGTCCAAATGCAATAGTCCAAATGCAATAGTCCAAATACAATAGTTCAAATATAAATGCTTGCAAGTAATTACTCCACAATAACGGCAGAGTATGTTAACCACAACACTACAGGTAGATACTTTCAGAATATGCACACCTGAGATAGTGTTTACTATCATGTAATTAACGACTCGTTGGCAGTGTGTAGGTATACTATTTATTACCCGTAAATTGGTTAAGCATATTGTCATATCATCACATACTACATGTAACACAATGAACGTACGTGGGCGATGTGGCGGCATCAATGACGCCTGTGTACAATACGCATTGCTAAAGACACTTATTACCTGGTCATATTACATTCCCCAAGCATTGTTCGACAGCGGTTATGGTAAGCAATAGCATTATAGCATGTACTGGAGGAACCCAGTGACGTATACTGCCGGTTCTTAAATACGCCCTGTCTCCGGTTCCGTGTAATTTGCCTTATGCAATAGACTCCGCTAACTTTGTGAAGGTAGATGAGTATTGACGCAGGTCTAAGTACATCCTGAACACTACTGACGATGTTGTCTTTGATCCTGTTATCATCTCTGTCACTTCTGGTGCCATAGCTCTTGTCGTGTCCACAAATCCTACATCAATTGGCCAGGATTTCCGAGGCTGATTGAAATGTATTCTATTCAATAACGCTAGTATATACGATGATCCGGGATCAATGTGAATACTAACGTACAGGGCACGCAATGCCGTCGTATGTATGAGCCTTTCTCTATGGTCAAAACAAGCAGAGATAAAGGAACGAGGCTAATCAAGAATGACAACATGTATATCGAGTTTGGGTAGACATTATTCTGACCCAAATTCATTGGAATTGACCAAGAAATAAACGGATTTGACCTCAGAGAACGATCCAATTGTCCGGCGCATTGGGTAAAGGATTCTTGTCTTGATCGACGTTTCATCAACGCGTACTTCTCCACATTGTTGCAATGAGATTAGCGCATCTCAAGTGGGTCTAGGTTAATCCTTTGATGCGGTTAAATTGTAGTAAGCAATTTAGAAAGCGTGTAGCCGTTTCTCTGCCGAGAGGAAACGATTGCTTGTTGAAAGGAAACGTAAGGCTGAAGGTATGGAGGACATGTCAAAGGAATGGTGTTTGCTGGAAGAAAACTGGTACGGTATTGGATAGAGGAGCACTGCCCTGAGAACAAGCTAACGTTGTAGAAGGGTACTGTATAGTGTGGGTACAGAAGATGGATGTGTACTCATGGACTTACGCCCATGCATACTTATCTAAATTAATGTGTACACAGCTCAACTAGATCTCTCATAATCTCATGATCAGACACACATCAAACAGATACTCCAATATGGTGGCTTACATCGTTTGACTATGGTTCCTTAATTGTATGTGGCTGCTTCTGTAACATGGAATACCCAGTCTACTGATATCAGTATTGGTGTGTGTTCTCTCTATCTCTCTATCTCTCTCTCTATCTATCTCTCTCTCTCTCTCCCTCTCTCTATATCTCTATCTATCTATCTATCTCTCTCTCTCTCTCTCTCTCTCCCTCTCCCTCTCTCTCTCCCTCTCCCTCTCTCTCTCTCTATCTCTATCTCTCTCTATATATATCCCTCTCTATATCTATCTCATGTCTCTCTCTCTCGTGTCTCTGTCTCATGTTTCTCTGTCATGTCCCTCTCTCTCATACCTCTCTCTCATACCTCTCTCTCTCTCTCTCTCTCTCTCTCTCATGTCTCTCTCTCTCTCTCTCTCTCTCTCTCTCTCTTTCTCTTCCTGCCTAGTGGGCATGGACTAATTTTGTTAAATCGAAGACTAGTATTACATCCAGACAATAGCAATCAAAGTGTCCTATGATTTGTACGCACAATTATCCAAAACCATAAAACTGAATACTAAAATAATTCCAGTTTTATATTTCCATTAGTTCCATACCACAGCTGGTACTTTTGACCAACATGGTATGTCCACACCGTAGTTTCCTTATCAACAATGAGTTAATGTTGGTATGATGACAGTATTGTTCTTGTTTGTCATCCAGCGGATGTTGACTATACGAAGTAATATCTACTACAGTAGACCTCGCATATAACGGTCTCGCATAAACCGGGCACTCGCCTATAACGTACTGAATATGAAGTCCCGCCCGTCTAACGGTAATTACGGCATATGCGTATAACGGACTTCGCATATAACGGGAAGAAATAGCCGGTCCCAATAGGTACGTTATATGCGAGGTCTACTGTAGCAATAACCATTACGTCGTTTCATACAATAGACTTTGCGTCTAATAATAAAGCAATGTGTTATGTCCCAGGTACCTCCCCCATGTCTACCAGGGGGTTCTAGACACGTTTATAGATTGACTCTATCCATACTTAAGGCAACCAGTTATGCCATACAGAGTAGTGTATGTGTCTAATCCAGCAGGGAAAGAGTTAACGGACCCGGAACTGAACACCATTCCGGCATAACCTGACCTAGTTCCGAGTAACGTACGTTTATGTAACTGGTTGCCTCACATTGTACCTGACATTATATTTTACGTTACGTATTCGAAACGTCGATGCCTCCGTTGCTTGCGTACTGAGATAATAACCGCTCATCTGCTTGTGTTCTCATTAGCGTCTGAGACAATATTTGCAAACACTTATACTAGTGAAGACTAATGACACACCACTGACGCTAGTATTCATCCTAGCACGGTCAAACGTTTTACACTCTAAAGTGTTCCAGTCACTCTATCGCTAATTTAAGAATCAATCCGATGCTATTTCCCTGATACCATCCCTGAGTTCATAGTAGGAGAAATAGGCCCACATATACACATAGAGGGATATATATATATATATATATATATATAGAGAGAGAGAGAGAGAGAGGGGGTAGGGGGGGGGGTAGGGAGGGGGGGGTGATACATATGTATTTATGTGATTCTGATAATATCAGTATTCTACCGAACAAATGTTGATTAATTTAGTTTGTGATGAGTGTCTAACACTGTCTATATTGCTGAAATATATGCAGTTTCCTATACAAGAACCACAGAACATCACTTATTAGCCTCGATGTGCATGGATCGTTACCAAGTCATATGCAGAAACATGGACTCTGCAATCGTGCTGGCATTACCATAGGATCAACGCCAATCTGAACGTTCCACATAGCTAAGGCAATTGTAATGTCCAATATTCAAGGCAAATCACACGATTCCATATCCAAGGGCACGCGCATTGTCAGGTCAGGCAATCACACTTCACGGGATGTGCCTGTGTGTCACTCAAGCTTCTGTCTTCAAGAACAATGAGATAGTATTACCAAAAATGTATATGTCTAAGCATAATCATCTGGAATTGTTTTTGGTAATGTTACACTATAAAGAAAAGTCAATATTTCTAAAGCTCAGACATGTGTGGGTGCTGATGCCAGTGATGTGAAATGTATCTCGTCATTTGATACTCGATATATACTACCAGAGTCACATTTCTAAATGTATTATTTCATGGCGCATTCCTGGTTTGTTTACCAGACTTGAGTTTCATTGCATACCATTGACCTTTGCATTGATGGCGCCTCATTGCAAGCAATGAACATATTGTGTATTATTGACGTGGTAACTCAGGTTTGTAATAGTTATACTACCAATCGTAACACCTTCGTGACATATCGGAATTGAGAAACACGCTAGAATGTATGTAATATTATATGGTAGGTTTCATGATATGGCACTAATTAATTAAATTACTGCTAATTTGAAAGTTATGAAATATGATTCTCCTGTATACACATATGTATGTCTATGATAGATCACTTGCGTTATTATATGTATACGACTTGAATATATTACATTGGTAGTGTTTACGTGTAATTGTAAACATTTATAAGTATAACATATATCGATGCATCTTCGGTTATTTCCATAAACAGTATTCTTGCACAGGTTCGCCTTAATGGCAACCTTCCGTGTACATGTACAGGTAGATTTGATCGCCTACCTGCGGAAGTCGATCAGCGAGTAAGAATAAGTTATTCTATGTTCGTAAAAATAATACTATTATCTAGACAAAGTTACATCGTCTCCACTGACTTCTAGTGACTCGAATGAGCTGAATGCATATGGTGTCATAGACGTCTATACCCTGGACTAGCTATTATCATTATAACGTTTCACGCAATTATATACAGTTTTCTTGACATTACGGTATGTCTCCAACCTCGAAAGGTACACACCTTGGAAGTGTTTTGGTAGGTATACGGTATGCCATATTATCATTAGTGCTAGTGGCTGCCCATCAAATCACTGAATGTGAAACATGTGTTAAACTCGAAGGATATCATATACATTGTATCTGTATTGATAATGTAAAAATAGTGAATATTCAACACCGCATGGCGTAAACATTGACATATATTGGAATTAATCCATTATTCTGTTACTATTTGTGTTTATTGAATATTTATCCCGGTTATTTTGATCGATATCAATAGGTCTTATGAATAATCACGAATAAATTGACACTTAAAGGTGCTGTAACGTTCACATAATACCGCAATAGTGCATTGCTGACACTAGCATATAGTATTAACAACAATATTATATTAGTACATGCAGATGCACGTTTGATATTAACCACGTCAACTGCATCGAAAACAGGATACATCGACTGAATGATAATGAGGACACGTGATATGTTAACTGTCATATTAGTTATGGAATATTGACAACTAACAGCAATGTGTTGCCCATAACGTTAGCAATTGCAAATGCTTGCTTTTATATCCAATCCAACCAAATCCTGTCGAGTTAGCTCAGTTTGGTACTTCAGACATCGCTAATGTGTTGTGCTTGCTTCTTAAATAATCTCAGAATTTGATGAGGTAGGGTTATCGATTAATTTTATTTTAAATGTAATACCCAACATGCTTCACGTTGCTAGTTTTGATTTCGAATATTGATTTTTCACATGCTAACAAAAACACTGTCAATGTGAGACTGGATGATTTAGACCTGAAATATTGATATTATCCAAGAAAGGTATGTCAATATGGAAACTGGATCCATCGATATAAGAGATCTATATATATGTATCGCATCATTAAATAGTAATGGACAATCATACTATGTTGGTAAATAATTCATTCTGAGCCAGTCATATTACATAATGGGTCAGGTAACTGATGTACTATGTGACGAGTGTACACTATTGGTCAAACACAACCTGGGTGAATGCCACATCATGTTACTTTCTTAGAAAGTACCATATTGTTATGTGTCCAATACCGTTAAATTGTTATCTTGTAAAACTCAAGTGACTTATTATTTTCTTGCTCCTACATAGCCTTTGATTGACATTCCATTCAATCGTATGCCTATGTTTTAGTGGTGCATGTCTTGGACATTCATTTCCATTCAACTATTGCTTTATTTCTGCCCACTACAACCTTGGCGGCATACCATTTCCTCTTCATCTCATCAATGAACCCTCCTATCCACTCATTGACTCCCATACCCTCTCCTCTCTTGGCTCCTGCTCTCATCACTGAACCCTCATATCCACCCACTGACTCCCATACCCTCTCCTCTCTTGACTCCTTCTCTGAACACTGAACCCTCATATCAATTCCCTGTCTCCAATACCCTCTCTTCTCTTGGCTCCTTCTCTGAACACTGAACCCTCATATCAATTCCCTGTCTCCCATACCCTCTCTTCTCTTGGCTCCTTATCTCATCCCTGAACCCTCCGATCCACTCCTTGACTTCCATTCCCTCTCCTATATTGGCTCCTACTCTCATCCCTGAACCCTCCTATCCACCCCTTGACTCCAATACCCTCTCTTGGCTCCTTACCTGATCCATGAACCCTCCTATCCACCCCTTGACTCCAATACCCTCTCTTCTCTCGTGTATGTACCTCCACCTCATGACCTTCGCGAGTTATCCTCCATGCAATCAAACACTAGGGACCGTAAGTTAACACGAGATAGCCCGAGATTCATTCAATATCCGGTTACATAAACGGGTCAAACACCTAAATGCGGTACACATTTGACAACCTTGCCTTGTGACGGCACATGAACACGTCAAGATTCAGACGTCATTCATAGCAACCGTCGACATTCTTCCTATAACAGGAAATGACGCTGACGAAACTTACTGTCCCTATTCCAGTACGTGAATACTGCCATTACATCTTCCCCTTTCCGTCTAATAATCTCTTCCTTTGTGTTTCCCCTTGTCGTATTTCCTACCATCCCCAAACTCCCTCCTTTCTATTCTACCTCACTAGTACCTAGGTATGCCCTTGTTCACCTCGTTGCATGTTAGTGGATGTTGTTGACTTTACTTACATACGGATGTCTTTGATGTTATCAGATTGCTACAATTGCGTTATTGTATATACTGTTACGTCTTTGTCTTCCAGCCTTGAAAACATGAGACTGTTCACGCAATCTAATTCATTACTACACACTTTCTTTCGTATCAATATCCAGTTCTTCGTGGTTAAGGAGCGTTTGATCTATATGCGTACGTCCAGTATTAATCATTGATGAAACTTAACCTACGTAGTTCTTTGATTGCACATTAACATACAAACAACGGATGAGTTGTGTATTAAATAATGCAAAGGACTCATTATGTTGTGTTAAAAACTATAATGTCTTAGTTTTAAAGGCACAATGACCATTCGTATTTAATATACAATGAAACATAAATATCGTGACCGATTTGATCGATACATGTAATAGTGTATTATTCTAAAGGCACACTGACTATACAGTCAAAATAACTACGTTTCTGGTCAAACGTGTTAAAGACAGTTGATAGTGTCCACCTTACATATCAGCTCGCACTCGTCAACTTAGATGGCAGCATAAGTGTGCATTTTAAGTATAAAGGGTAGCAGACGTGACCTATTTCTGGTAGAAGTCAGCTTGACAAGGACATTATTTCTACAAATTACACCGATTAAAGAATGGAATGAGGCCATGCCTGAGAGGCAAGACCTACACTTAGTATTGCTACATTTCTTGGTATCGACACACTAAACTGGGCTTCCACGGGGTATATATATTCCAATAGCGTATTCGATTCAACTCGCAACCTACACTAGGGTGACGGGTCGCGTGATGAAAGTATCCAATGATGGTACTTGTATCATCCTGGCGCCCGTTGCACGACGCTCTTGTAGCGCTAGAATAGTTGTAACTGGGCTCCCGCCACAATAGAAAGCGTTG
>JAUTBX010152735.1:1684-17329 GCA_032361465.1 Lepetodrilus tevnianus
ATAAAAACATTTGTGAAATTATTTCTTAATAATTTTAAAACTTTTGATCCCCCCCCCCCCCCCATCAATATCATGCCAGTCAACTTGTTAAATAAAGGGAGTCATGTTGTCATTTTATGCTTTAAAAGTGACGGAATTAATCAAAATTCAATGAAAATTTCAGACATTTTACACATTGCCTGATTTCCACATTGACTGTACTATTATACATACATACAGACATACACCAGCATCAGCATCAGCATCAGCATCAGCATCAGCGAACGTAATGCATCAGAACTGATTGGCGGAAAAAAACAATAACACGTTTCAACGTTTTCCAATTCGTTTATAATGGACTACTGCTCATGTAATCGCCGAGAAAGGCCTCTGTCCGTTCATATTAGGGTTTAATTTCTCAGAATGTTCTATCCTTCGTATTCATCTACACGGCCGAAAGATGTTATATCTTCGTTCTTGTCTTTAAGTCACTATCAAAGAAGATCTGGTTTTCAAATGATTGGCTTCGTAAAAACCTGACTAAAGAAGTGCATCCACCGAGTTGTAGAGAACGACACTAGCTTGTCGTTTAGGGTTGTCTACATGAGTGTATGCGTATTGCTAGATGAATGTTCAAAATGGAGGATCACTGAATTATATGGATGCAGCAAGACGAACGTCATCGATGGTGACTGTTACTATCACTTGTCTTCCGTCACGACAGGAAGTGCAAGCACATACTTTAAAGACTCAATCAATATGATTGATCAATTATGGCTTGCATTGTATTATTCCGACATGGAATATCGACATGCATGCGTTGACTAGTTCAAGGAAAGTTTATGTCTACCTTTTTTCTCCCGATGGTAAGACGTGCAGTATTGACATGGCATTACGGTGAGTAGACTGTTACATCTGTTGAAGACAGGAATAGGTCAGGACATACACTAGGATCAAAGGGAGGAATGTATGTGCATGCCTGTGTAAGCGTGAGCAGACAGATGAGAGAGACTGGAGTGACTCCATAGGAGGAGGGATTATTCACGACCAGGACAGACTTCCCCCTGATCCTGCTTCAATCAAAGCTGTCGGCCTCCTGAGAGAAAGACAGAGGCACAAAATACCAACTGCTTTCTAATTGCTCTCGTTTCGTCATGAGAAACTGCTTGAGAGTTTTGTCGTTCCCGAACAAACACACTGCACAGACGAAGCTGGCTTGCCTTAATGACTTGTCAGTGAGTAAATTTGCCTATGATGTCCACGGATACCTTGAGCTGGTGGCGGTGGTGGCGAGCCGACATATCGGGTGTCTCAGTGTGTGCGTTCGGAGCTGGGGGATGCTTGCTCCTCAGAAAAGTGATTAAGTTCACTTGTTAGTAGAGGATCAGTCCCAGATTCAAAACACTTCCCTAGTCGCGAAAAAACTGGAGTCTGTCTGCAAGATCGATGAGCAATTAACGGTTCGATCTGTGCAACACGCGGAGCCCGCCGGACACGGAAACAGGCCGGCAAATGGCAGTGGCAGCTCCTTAATAGAAGGAGGCAGGGAAAACCTGCGACGTCTTCAAAAAGCAGCGTATTAAACTTGAGCTCTTCAATAGGAGGTGGACTAATTGAGATTTCCAACTGACAATGGATGCAAATAGCAAAGTGAACTGTCAAGAAGACCTGAGCGGCATGACAATTGACCTGAGACAGGGATCGATATTTGTAATTATCTTCACACCTGCATGATTATAACCACATTATTTCCCCCTGCTTTCAACGTCCTCTATCTCATCTAAAATAAACATCCAGTTGTGCACCAAGTGTCAATGCGAGATCAGAAGGGTCATAAATGATTTCCTCTTTGTATCACTATTCGATATGGATAGCTTTAGGGCAGAGGAATTGAATGTGACAGGTAGAACAACGCCGACGTTACACGCTCATATTTGTATTATTAATATAAATATTTGCATCAAGCTGTAGGAATAACATAAATATAATCGATCCGTTTACGTGAGACGAGTCAGTGATTGATTTGCGGTTTCGCGGTGGTTTATATAGTATACCAGCATTAGCAATGGTATGTTTAAGGTGGGAGGGTAGCCTAGAACAACTGTGGTACTGTAAAAGACATGGGCAACGACTGGTAAAGATTGAACAAGGGTTAATAGACACACTAGGTAGAAATATAAACTAGACCTAGATCACATTCCATACCAATGCTACCATCTACCTCATTACTTCGTTTAGGTGACCAGAAATCTGACTATCATGAGCAGTATTTGAAATATGGCTGAACATGTTCAAGTGTACAAACACGCCTAAGGATGGAATATCAGTCATAGATGGAGGCAAGAAGCAATAGGCCAGTATTAGTCATAGATGGAGGAAATACGTCAGTATCAGTCATAGGTGGAGGCAATACGTCAGTATCAGTCACAGCAAACACTGCAATGGTAATCGACAACGAACATTAGAAGGCAGTGAGCGTGATGTATATACTTTAAAACTTCTCCATTCTATCATTATTATTGAGAGTAAAGACGCTACTGATCTGGTCATGGCTCGCCAGTGGAGGAGTCTGAGGGAAGAGAGACTCCAGCATCGCATGATGGACGAGAACTAGACTGCAGGCCCGGCTGTACAGACGGAGCCAGACGGGAGACGATTACGTAAAATGACGAATAATTGGTGGTTTAAAGAGAGCTGGCTTGAGTTATTTGGGCACATCTCTAAGTCTAGCCACTGGGGCATAGCGCGAAGAAGAGCAGGCGTTCTTAAAGGATAATTCGCCTGTCTGAAGGACGTGAGGACCTAGTCGTCTACAGTTAACTATATCCACTGTCAACCAATAGCCTGCAGCCCTAGGAGAAGTCCGGGTCTATCCTGGAATAATAATACGAGTGACAGAAACAACGTTATCTGGTCCATATGAGCAGATGTCTGAGGTCCATTCAAGCAAAATAACTGTATCATTCAGAGCATACATGTACGTGCAAAGTTGTCGCTTACCACTGGTATCAGACAACGCTGCGCACCGAGAAATCAGTTATCTCTGTACCGAAGACGTCACGCAATACACCCAGACACCAGCACCAATCTCACGAGGCGTTATTGTGGATCAAAGTGCAGAAGTTCCTCGGATGAATAATACACTTTTCTAATTAACTCGAAGGCGTTTGTGTCACAGCATTGTTGATTCGTCATCTCGTGTTGCTAGACTTGCAGTTGGGCTTCAATTAATTTAGCGAAGCATTTACTACCAATATACCAAACAGGTCACGCCAATACAGACATCACGCGGAAGTTAAAGTGTAAACGTTTCCCAGAATGCTATGCATGACCTCATTGAATGTGAACACGTCCGGTATCGCAAGTCTCATCCTGCCGGGCTAGGTGTCGACGAGACTCGTACAGTGGCGGGTATGGAGGGATTTGTACTTAGCGTAATGATGTGATTTACTGTAAGCGATCTCTTAGTTGGCACTACTGCCGAAACCTAGCTGTGGATAAATATTTCCAGATTACGTCAGTGCCACCCAAAGATGCCACTGAGAGCAGACAGATGAACCGGAAGGAGTGGAGGCGGCTCTGTCTGCGCAGCGTTATCGAGACACTTCCACCAAACCACAGAGGGATCGTCGCCAGCATACATCTGCCAAGGACAGATTACACACTCGAGATGGAGATGATAATTATGTAATGTCGACACGTACCTGGGCCACTGAACATGTCCCAACCACTATGACTATTGCTAGGTATGAGTTACACAAAAAGCATTTCATTCTATATTTTCCGTGCCAAAGGGAGATACTAGTAACTAGTTGTCCCATCGGGAATGGGAACAAACTCTTGGTGGTATGTGACCAACAGGCCGAAGACCCATAGACATTATCTGTTAACTATTAAATACCAAAAAAGAATACTACTGATTAGAAAAAGGTTATAGCGGCACCTAATATCATGAATGTTTAGATATAAATTTCATTTATATTTACGAATATCTAAATAATAACTAATGGACGCCTGGATGTGAAAAGAACATGATAATGGCTAGGTCAACAGTAATCAGCACATAGGAATGGCTAATTCAGCATTCCGTTTGTCAGAAACAATTGCAACGTGTCGCTGGAGTATCTACACACCTCTCAGTACGTGTTATTCCTATGGGAGCCAGGCGTGTAAGATCCGGTCTTTGAAGAAGTCATGAGGAAACATAAAGAAACTAACTACCACCACATTTCAATTTCATATTTTTTAATACCACCTCCAACTCTAAAGCAAATCTGCTCTGGACATTTTAAGACAATAGCTGTGGATATGTCCTTGATAATTCTCTGGTTGCCTAGTAACAACCCGTAGTGCCGTGTTTCTTTGGGTTCCATGACTTCTGTAGCAGGTGATGCGAAATATTACAAAGACAAATTATGTTTGTTAATGCACAGATGCCTTCTTTTTTTTTTTTTTACATATATAGAACCTAGTTTCTACTAGCTTAGATAATGTTAGATGTTAGACGACAGAAATACAGCAACCGCAGCTGACATGGTGAACTATCACCATTTGCTCTTTGTATCACCATCTTCAACTGCATCATTACTATACTGATATACTGACTGTACGTGATTGCTGGTCCAGTAAGCTACTCCACAAATAACAGGAACAGTTTGTATCAGTGTTAGTTCCTCTCTGCACTAGGTGCATGGTGAGGCGTGGAATGGGAAGCAAATGGCAGTTAGCTAGCAATTTATCATCTGTTTGAAGTCGTCAATTATCGGCTCGTTGTGGTACATTCAAGTCATACACCTAGCAACTAAAGTCTTATGCGCATCTAATAGGTATAAATCCACTCGCATGTCAATGCAGTTATCAGTACCAGCCGGTGCTCGCATGTTTACTGCTACATTCCGCGCTACGGATGTTGCGGTTTCCTCTTACCCTAAAATGACAAGCCCTGATATAAGTGAAAGTATATTGAAAGCGGATCTAAACCCAAATTAATTACAAACAATATCTAACCGATGCTATTAATGATGAAAACAGTACTTGTATCCCTACACTAATGCCTAACATGTATTTTCGACACTTGATGCAGTAGGAAACTGTATGTGACTGCAGAATACTCAGGCATGATACACGTATAAGGGATAGCAAGAAACAATGGATTGGAAATAGTAACTGACCAACCAAGGGACCGGAGACGCAATATTAGAATATATTAGTGGAATATATTCTCTAAACGAAAGATATTGAACTACCTTTTTTATGCTATTTAATATTTTCAACATTTCGGTTCGGAATCAATATATTTCTATGGAGGAGAATATTTATGATATATGGCCATTATGGCGGAATTAGAGAGATAATATACTTACAAAATTTCAATTTAAAGACTGCTGACACTTACACGATTTCAATTTAAAAACTGCTGACACAGATAAGCATCTCAAAGTTCTATGTTTGTATATGTGCGTGTGCGTGTGTGTATGTATGAAAAAGACTAAACCATAGTTGTAAATGGTATTTGAAAAAGGAAAAGCTTGCATAATTGTACATTACGTGAATAAAAGCCATCAAGCCGAGCGCGCCTCGAGAGCTGCAGATTAGCTTCCCATTATAAGTATCCGTCACTGGCATATTTCAGGAGGAGAAGAATTACACATCCGGTATTCACCGGAAGTGTTTCTGGACGCAGAGTTGTTGTGGAGAATGTAATACGTCTGTTTTATTCAGTGTGAGTGAAGTCTCTTCACGCGTTATAGATCGTCACAATCAATGACTTGGAATTACAGAGAAGAAACATCGCCATATCTTGTTCACGATTCTATCTGAAGAAAGGCAGACTTTCAGAGATTTTATCTCGTACAACAGAACAGTCCTACATTTAAATAGTGTGAGGAAATTGACGGATCAACATCAATTGATTGAAGCAAACCGACACAAAATACAGACGCACTCGCGAGAAACTTGCTACCCTTCAGCAAATACGAAAGAAGAAAGTTATCTTTGAATATGTAGAGACGTAGAACGTCTGATATGGACTTGCAAGAACGCATAAAGATGGTAGGTTAGATCTATGCGTGAGGGAAATGTAAGGAATGCAATGAATGTAGTGGAGGGACGGAATGTCCTAAACATGTGCTGTATGTGCTCGGTGTAATACGTACCAAGTAACTGTATATATCCTCCATATATCATAGGTTCTTGTCGTAAATATCCACATAGAAATAAAATAAACAAATAAAATTGAGAAATGTCCTGTATATGTATGGCATAGGATTCCAGTATAGACTCATCGCCAATATCGTAAATCAGCAATCAGCATCCATACTCGTGTAAGAAGTTCACCAACAACATCGTACACATAAATACATTCACATATCTTGATTTCATTATAAATAGTGATGGAAACCCAATATTACCTGAGTTAATTAATGTAGATGTTTGTAGAAATTATTTTTATCCCAAAAGCTACATTAAAAGTATGCCAAGAAAACTATATTTAACATATCATGTTGTTTAGCATTTAATCCGATTTACAGGTACTTTTGATCTTTTAGATTGTACACATTATGCGTGCTGCTGCTATTTGGACTGTCTAGGACAGTACGTGATCTCTATAAGGGTTTACTAAGTAATTACAGAGAGCGAACTATCCTCCTCTACGAAATACATGCAAGGGTTCCGTGTCATCTCCTACTATCAGATGTATACATATTGATATACATGGAAGTGCATACATAGCTGTTCTATACCAAACTGATTTATATGTATGCTGCGATTTCAGGTAATTTTCAGTGGACCTCAATGTCGATTATGCAAACAATGTAATATTTCAACACGAAGGGAAGAGATATTTATATCGACCATTACAATAGACTGACTGGGTTGTGAGTGCAATCGAGGCATCGATATGTAAAGTGGTATAGCGCAGACGCGCTCAGAGGAAGGAACTGTTTAGATAACTGAATATTAATGTGTTCCTGTCAAACACATGCAGGCTTGATGTATATATGCTTGCCTTAGCTGGCAGCTCTAAAGAATTATCTTCACGCATCTATGCTAATCGCGGAAATATAGTAAAAAGCAAGTATGGCGGAAGCGATGTCTGTATGCAGTAACGAGTGGAACAACAACACGATGATTTAATACCTGGACATCTCAGCTCCATTAAGTATACGCTAGACTTGGCCATACACAATGGCCGAGGTTTGTGGGTGATCGGGTGGGTGGTGGAAAAACAACTTTATAACGAAATGTGATTGGCGATGTCATGTCTTCCCCGTCTTCATTTCCGCCAGTTTTCTTCTGTTTCTATGGCCGCATTGAATACTCTCCTGATTTCCTGATCATAACGATATTCCGCCATCTCGCTCCACGCTCAAGTCTGCCGAGCTACGTTAAAGTATTATGACACTGACAAGATTCATTGTATTCGCCTGCCCGAAGAAACTCCGTGAAAACCATAATAAATCCATAGTAATTCTCTGGATATTTCATCTTCTTCCGTCCAAAAAAATAATGATTTTTATCGAGTAGCTACATTAGTTTTCATAGACTATCGAAATTGAATGTAGCCGTTGTTGAATGTTCAGAAGAAGCCAATTAGAGTTGCCTATCTGCTCGGACTATTCCACGGGACATTAGCCTTAAGATCTTACGGCATAAAACTTTTTCATTGATATAATGAAGGCACGTTTATCGGTAGAATGAACGCATGACCATTATTTTCAATATGACGAAGCTTACCAGGCTGTCACTCTGGAGTTGTCATCTAAAGATGTGGCCGGACTTTCCTTCTTTATGCTGATGAATAGTTAGTGTTTATTACATGCCGCTTTATTAGTTTGTGGTCTATGGTTAGTGCGTAGCATGTGCCACATTATAGGCTTGTGGTATTTAGTTTATATTTAGTATGTTCCGTATTATTTGCTTGCGATAAATACGTAGTGTTTATTATGAGCTGTCTATTGTACGTCTAAAATCCTTAATCCACTTTCATTATTAGGCCATGATGAATTGTTAGTGTTTAGTATGCACGGGAATTCTAGCATACAATACAGTTTGTTTATTAGCTATTTAGGAACGCGTTGAGCTTCGATGCATCGTGCGATTAACATACAATGATGGTGGTTTATTGGCCATCATCACATTAGCGTATGATGATTAGTTCGCCTCACCTTTGGCTTCCAATCAATAGTCTCTTGTTTGACGCCGTCCTAATAGCACGTGCAGTTACAAGGATTAGTGCACATGGGTATTTGGTTATTCATAAAACATTACACGCATGGGATTTGTTGAAACTTTAATGTAGTTAAACTACAGGTATAGCAATAAATCCGGCAGAATTTCTGCAGCAGGAGAACGGTGCACATCAAGGCGTCCCTAACATTCTTACATCAGTGAGGCGTGAGGAAAACTTGTATGCCCATCTCCGTAATGACAGCCTGCTATCTATGAACCTGCATTTTTTTGTGCCAGTAGAACAGATTTACAGCTTTATATATGCACATGTTAACACCCTTTCATCAAACTTATATTTCTATATCCACCTGTGTACATACTAGTGTCTAATCTGCTGTTTTATGTTATCTTATAGAAATGTATATAATGTAAATATTTCAGGAGCAGGCTTTTCAAAGTTGGCATAACCTGTACTCAATTCTTTTCTAGTGTGAATAAAATATGTTTAATCTAAACAGATGTTAACCTTCATGTGACGAATATGTCCACAAAACAGGCACCATCGCATACAGGTGGTTAGCTTGGAAACAATTATATATTATAGAAGTCTTTAATACGACATATGTATTCATGTCCGTGAACTATCTGGTTGGAAGTTAAATTTCTCCCAGATGTAATTCATAGGTTTTGCTTTAAGCTGGAACTAACAATTCTCGTGTCATGCCAACCTTAACAACGAAACATTAAATTAAAATAGAACAGTGAAGACGCATTTCTGAATCATGTTTTCTTTTAGTTGTAATTACGTTAATCAGGTAACCCACACGAGTTGTAGGCAGCCCGACAGACTGGCTCCACTTGTGTTCAATTCTTGTTTCCCTGTGCTAAACTAGCCTGCGAAATTTGATTTTGTTTGTTCAGCTAAAAATAGATAACTTAACTTCCGCGCTCGACTCTCAACTTAGGGATGTCTCGCGCTCACAGTTGTGAAGTCACTTCAAATAAAATATTCATCAGCAAATACATAAACGTCCATCACTTAAATACTGACAGTTGTCTAAATGTCAATAGCCACAACATGACTCTGTGGATTCACGTGTCCATATTTGTTCCGTAAGTTGTTTTAATAATATAATTGAGGGAAGTAATCCCACAAGCATAGTATTTCTGATAGATAAAACGTTTCAACGTTTCAATAGAAAACAGAGTTTCAATGTTACAGAATAAATATCACAGGTAGTAAAAGTCACAATCTAGTGGAAATGCATGTCATCTGAACACACGGCATGATGGAGACATAGCTATTATTTGTGTCCTGATTTCGTGGATATTCCATCACAGCTGAGTTCCCTGAGATAACACGGAGACAGATACACTGCCACTACACTGCCCGAGCAGTCAGAACGTACCCCTGGGGCTGATGTGAAAATACTTGTTTTTATGAAAGAAAATAAATTCAAAACACGTATAGAGACGAGATATGATTATTTTTCCGCTGGGGCCGGAAGTGAGTGCATTGCGCGGGATGAGAAGCGCACGAACGTTGCCTCTAATAATCCACGAGAACACAGGGATAAGAAGAATCGATAGCATAAGCTTTTATCAAAATTACGGCGAATCAATTGAAAATTCATACCGACTGCAACAATGATATATTATCCGAATATGAAAAAACCGCTATCACCAAGGAAACCATTAATTTTGCTTGCGTTAGCTTCAACAGACAGACACGGCGATGGGAGGCCCATTGGAGGATCATTGGAGGCTCACTGGAGGCCCCGGTTACACGAGACTGCTCACAGTCAGGATAATCGTACTCAAAAGAGTAGTAGATTTACTGTTCCTATTCTAATCAGGACTTAATTATGACAAAATCAATATCAGTTACAACAATGGGCACATGATATATACTCGCAATGACACCTAGTAGCCTCTTCTGACCACAAATCTGACCTCCGGTAACCTCCACTGACATCCTCTGACCTCTGGCCCTCCATCCACGCTGTAACTCAAACAGTCGAGTCTAATGACGCCATTTACCTAATGTCGCCGAGATTTATTCTGTATAGAATTAAGTTAGTACACAGTCTACCACAATCGATATGTTTATTAACACGCTAATGCGATCTAACGCAGGAATTTGTAGGCTATAAAGAACTGATAGAGGATTACCGAGGGGTGCTTTCAAACGGCCATGTGTAATATCGCGCCATGATGTATGTTAGGGGATAGATACAATTCCATATAGTGTGTCACTTTGGTAGGGTTCTGGGACTGGAATATGGCGCCTGGGACCTGGCAGCAGACAACTAGATTAGGCCTGGAACAGGCATGCACTGTGTTGTAGTGAAGCAGGCCTGCTCTTTAATGACGACTGTTTAAGACAAGCTGCTTACAAAACGCTGCAGGGCGGTGATGCCGCTGTAGGTAGGGAGGCTTGGGAGGGAGACTAGAGCCAATGTTAGTGACAGCCGAACCACGATCTGACAATCCTAACAAAGGCTCATAATTAGTTCCACGTAAACACGATATTAGTAGCTTCCGGTCAAAACAGTTCAAGGGAACACGTCTGATTGAAATGTATGTTAGAGTACTACATCCTACTGATACAGTGAACTACATGTAACACGAAATATGACCCGTATTCACAGATATTCACTATATTTAGATGCATGGCATACACATTAACTTTATATCTGTAGGCCGTAAAACTAGAATGTATTATTTCTAAGGCCAACGATGTAATAAACATACATTATTGAGGAGCGGTATTGAAATGAGGAGCAGTATTGAAATAAGCTGTACAGCTTGTTTACCAATCCTCATTATTTGTTGAATAAAAATATATTTAAATCATATTGATTAGTCCATGAAGCTTAATCAAGTCATTCAATTCTAAAGCCTTAGTGTGCTGTATATTAAGATGTATATATTTATAGAATAATCATGTTTGTATTTGAAATAATAAATATGATAATAAAATAGTTAGAGGATATTACAAGTTGGTTTAGTTAAAAGGAACCTTGATCTCTAGAATAACTGATATTTTCCTTGACTCTATATGTCATATAAGTGTACTGTTACTGTTTGTAATCGCTTTGAACTATGATGTCAGACATTGTCACCATTTTGACCAATACTCAATGAATCCACGTGACCAAAGTGGATCCAAACTAGCATCAGAACGTTGTAACATGGCATCAGCTGGCACGAAGTCTGAAGTAGAACTACAAGTACAGTCATGCCCAGGCCTGACCAACATGCAGATGCTACAATATCGCTCTGTCGCCTCTCCAGCGGCCAGAGACGTCACTCCACATGTGAAATAACATTTGGAGAACATGCACTGTAAGTGGCGACGAAGGTTGCATTTATGAACCAACGTGGTCGGCCACAATGGCAATGCAACTTTGCTTTAGAACATAATCGACAAACACCAAGCAAATAGATACATTAATTTCAATCTAGACAACTAGCAATGACAATTGTTGAATGAAAAACAATCCGATCATGAGATTGCATTATATCCAGCATGTAATTGTCAACTAACATTGAACAAGGATATGGTGAAGCATATCTGATCATGAATGCGATACTCGACACGTGTATGTCATCATCACATCCGGAACAGAGGGTCGAGATATGGAGGGACACAGTGGGATCAGTGGATACAGTACCCTGAACTCAATCCGTGCTAAAGTCAACAAACGCGCGGAATTATTCAATATCGAACGATATTTAACGAAATTAAGTGAAGAAGGGCATTAACTAAACGACTGATGACAGTAGGATCCTCCGGGACGAGCTGGGGTCAGCCGAGTGGTGTGGAAAATAGTCTAATTATCAAGTTGAGATAAACAGTCCGCGGTTTAAGTGGGAGACCGCCACATAGCACGCGTGAATATAGACCGAGGGCCAGATTACAGGAACCGGAAAGGACGTCTGAGAAACACTGGGCGTTGTATTGTACAGGGTGTCCTGGCTACAGCAGGGTGTCCTGGCTACAACAGGGTGTCCTGGCTACAGCAGGGTGTCCTGGCTAAATCAGGGTGTACTGGCTACATCAGGGTGTACTAGTTAGAGTAGGGTGTACTAACTAACACAGCATGTATTGGTTACAATATGATGTACTGACTATAGCTACGATTACTGGCGACCACAGGGACTATTGGTAATAAGGTGTAATGGCCCCGACAGGGTGTAATGACTAAAGGTGTACACTGGCTACAGTAAGTATGGTCTACTCGCTACATCAGGGTGTAGTCATAGTAAACTCTCCATTTAGCGATACGTGTATCAGGCGGGTAGGGATGGGGTGCCAGCTTATGGTTGTGGCAATGGTTATCTTGTCCGGATGTGCACGGGGGGTATTCCGGATGTGGCAAGGCCACGTGCGGTATGTTTGGGAGTGTATATATGTGTATATGGATGAGTTGGTATGGGGCTGGGGAAGATTGAAGGAATGGAAACATTTGTTCAACTTTGTGCTCTTACGAGAAATATTATAAACCCTTACTTTGACATTCGTATACAATTCATGTGTAACTAGAAATACAAAATATAAAATGTCTAGATATTACATAGCTTACCTGCATAGAACACTAGGGAGACGAAGGTTAGAATAAGGAGGTAGCACCCCCATCGTCCGGGATGACCCCCTGGGTGATGTAGCTGTTGTGGCGACATGGCGCAGTGCGCTGGCCTCTCATCAAGACCCCCGGGCAAGGCAGCGCTAGTCCAGAGGTAGGGGGTATCAGGTATACGCCAAGAACAGCAGTCCGTACATCCTTGTGTCCGTTGTATGCAGTCACTGTGGTGCCGGTGTTGTCGATTGGGAGGGAGGGGGAGGGGGAGAAGATCCTGGAGGGGGATGAGGAAGTCGCTGCTCTCCCTCCGCTGGAAGCCTACCTCTCGCTCATTGGACGTGTGCGGATGCTTGCACTGCCTCTGTGGAGAGAAGACGGAGATAATACGTGAGGAGCGGTACTGGAGCAGCAGTCCTGGCCTACAAGAGAGTCACTCCCCACCAATAAGCTGACAGGGCAGAGTGGAAGTGAATAATGAATGAGGCGGCATGCAGAGGCATGCAGAGGTACACGACGTGTCTTTGATCTGCTCATTGTGGGTTCAGCGGCAGACAATTACTCGCTGACATTCTGGAAGTTGGTCAGTTTGAGGAGATACGTGCTACACCCGAGGGCAGACCAGCGACTGACACAGTCAGCAGAGAGTCACAACAAAGCCACGAACCGTTAGTCTCATAGATTACTAGGAACACCTACAAGGTAAACAAAGAGCCATCTTGCACTAACTAAATATACACAAACAGGTAACAGCGTATAGTAATAACAGTCTTGTCCACAAATAACTGCGAATCACCAAAGTTACGGCATCAAGACAATGTAACATGTCTGGCCATAGATGATAGGATTCTTCATTATTGACTAAGGTCTTGTTCTATGTATGGTTCGGAGTTCTTTGCACGGAGTGTTGTCAAACAACCGGATGTCAGACGCCCCTCAATGCGCAGTTCCAGGAGAAGGCAGCTACACGTAAAGAAACCGCTAAATGTTTAATTCTAGCCACTGTTCGCGCCTTGCGAGATGTATAGCATTCACACGCCAGTCTTAGATATTCCTCCCACCCCGACCATCCTCTCATCACACCCACCACTATAGACTCCACCCACTGAAAACCGTATCGATATATCTCAAAGAGACCGGGCCCTTTTCTAGCTAGGCAAACATTCCGACATGCTAACGAGATTATATAATTTCCACTATACTAATTTAGATATGTAGTAAGTTGAAAATCATATTCTTGACCTCAGAAATCCATTCACGGTGGGGAATTAGTTCTATTGATCACAAAGTGATAAGCATAGCGCCGAGGTCTAGTCTGGTTGGTTGAGGCAGCTGGCGGTGTTAGATTTAAAACATATACTCGTTGAAGAATGACCGGGATTAAAATATTAATTGCTCCATTTCTAAAAGTATCGAAACCTGAACATTTAAAAAGATATGTGGCAAAGTTGAATACTTAATAGCATTTGGCAACTTGTGGACATATGCTTATAGTACTCTACTCAAATCTGGGCGCCACACAAGGAATTGGAATAACATAAATTCTGAATATCTATAAACATTCTAAAATAGATATAATTATAAACTATTCTGTGTGCACATGGTTATAGAACAGCGTGTCACGTGGTTTCCCAGGGATATTGGATGATTTCCATATAAACAATACTGAAATCAATCACTTAACAATACCCCAGTGTTAGGTTTCACACAATAGGTATATATACATGAAGTCATGCGTTTAGTTGCAGACAATTATCTCCAATAATAACACTAGTATAATTATCATAACCATTGTGCCAAGTTCTATTGTAGAATAGTTAGTGTATTAATGATAAACTCTATGCACTCGTATATACTACTAGTAGACACCAACAATGCCGCTTTATGGTAACCTGGGGAATTACAATAACGACCCTATTATCTGTTGTGCATAGATGAAGCCACCGTTTCGTACATAAATGGAGGCCATGGTATTTGTTGTACAGGGAGAAAAGCGTAACGCCTTGAACAGAGATGCGTACCGCTATTTACCCCTACGGTTTTGTACATGGATGAAGACCCTCTTTTCTGAAATGAAAGCCATGTTATCTGTATATGGAATTGAAAGCTTAAGGCACTGTTCTTTATTGGTGAAAGATTAAATCAACTGTTCTCTTAGACTATATATACCGAAATGAAGGACCTGTTCTCTGTTTTCTATAGACGAAAGCCCCGATTTCTGATGCTCATAGCAGTTATGGTTATGTTGTAAAGCACCCTTGAGTATACTTGGTATGGAAAGAAGGTCTATTTAGATATTGTATAATAATAAATAATGATCAAAGATTTGTTTCTGCAATTCAATAGAAGAAAATACTGATGAAAATTTAATTGGATTAGATGCCTCATGGGCATTTCCTTATAACGTGGAAAACGAAATATTTGTACCATATTCATTAAATAATGTTTTCCAATGTAACGCACTAAACAGCCTATAGTTGCTTCTTAGTGTACATGGACTTGAGTGATAGTTTAAACTGAATAGAGACCGGGTCATTTAACAACAGGGGAATATTTCCAATCTTACACCGGCGTCGGAGAGATGTTCCTCGTTCTTCAGGCAGAGAGTGCTGTAGCACGGGGCTGACCAACTGGGACAATAGTTGTCAAAATATTGTAAATTGCTGGGCCGGATACTAATAGATGGCCGACACCCCTCACGGAATCAATACCTACTTCCGCTATTTGAGTTCTCATATTCCTAATACATAGCGACTGACGAAATAACACCCTACTCCAGCCAGTGATTCTCCAGCAATTAATCACTGGGAGCAGCGACTGTCGATATCAGCTTCAGCCTCAGTGTTAGGGAGGATTAGCTTCAGCCTCAGTGTTAGGGAGGATCAGCTTCAGCCTCAGTGTTAGGGAGGAT
>JAUTBX010152846.1:0-17315 GCA_032361465.1 Lepetodrilus tevnianus
ATAGCCTATAATGCTTGTAATGACCATATCTATCTGTGTGCCAAATTTGGTGCTTGTTTCCAAAAGTGCACAAACATTGAGCTAAGCGACTGGACTATATCGACCGGTTGCTTGCCGGTATCTCATAAGCGGCAAAGCGGACGCGGTGAGAACGTGGACATTTGGCAAATCGAGCGCGTTTTTCGGGTCAAAGGGCTTGCCGGGTCAGGCCAGCCGGTAGCAAAACGAACAGCCTGTCAGTCACTGATGTTGCAAGGTGGAATTTACTGTTTTTTATGTCAGTATTCAGTTTCAAGGATGTAATTATTAAGGCTACTTGTAGATAATATTATTAGTATAATGTGTCTATTTAAAAAGATACTAAATAAAGAAAAACATAAAAAGTTCCCGCGAGGCGGATTTGAACCACCGACCTAAGGATCACAGCTTTCACAACCTCTACAGTCCTCCGCTCTACCAACTGAGCTATCGCGGGGTGAAAACAAAAATTCAATACTAGTATATTGATTAGATGTAAATTACAAACCATTATATTTTGGAAACCACAATTTTATAATGCTATATTTTATATAATATAACATAATTTATATCATTTATTTGAAAGGCTAATGATGTACACATTTCCAATATATTTACCATGTAGCAAAATATTAAGTTACTTCCCTTACACTAGCCTACTAAAAGCGTCCTTAAAATCTTACATCTGAACGCTAAATAACTTCCATGCAGTAGGCTTTCGTACTTACCTAGCTCGCACCTGCGCGTAAACGAATCCGGGTGGGACAAGTAACAGATTTTGTTACCGATCCTCATTCTTTGCTGAATAAAATTATGTTTAAATCATTTGAATGCAGTTACATCTTGTTTAGGCAAAGGTAGCGATACGTTTAGGCAAAAGTACGTAGATATCTTTCACGTAAAATTAATATCGATAACGCACTAGGGCGATAACATCACGTATGGCTGTCAACTTATGACACTGTAGGCCTACTACCGGGTTCCCGTAGTAATATTAACGTAGCTAAGATAATATTTATTAAGCCGAAAGGTGTTTGCCATATAATTTATTAGAAGTATAAACACAGCACAAATGTAGATATTTTACGTATGCTTCTTCTATCTCTTCTAATATGCAACTTATTTTAAATTTGGTCACGTGACCCATTAGCACCATGAATGCTAACGACTCAACATTAATTTATTAAATGACATACATGTACGTTGTACGGGGACCATACGAGTACGACCGTACGGGCTACAAGACAGTGATTGTACATTATATTTTGATACGTGAATAGTGTTGTGCGTGTGTGTGTGTGTGTGTGTGTGTGTGTGTGTGTGTGTGTGTGTGTGCTGTGGAGGTCCAGAAGTAGGCTAATGATACTTGTTGTTTCCCTGCTCAGCATTAAAGGGGTAAAGCAAGGACTGGCGAGCTCGGAGCCTACTGTGTCTGAGTGGGGTATCAGTTCTATCTGCGACATGATATTCTAGTACTATAAAAACTGGTGGAAATCCAGACTAGTCAAGCAGTATATAAGCATTAGTGAAAGATTGTAGAAAATGACTTTAAACCCCAAAACCAACAACCAACAACATCCTCTGAACACATGGTCGACTACTTATTGTTAAAGAAGGCAATCATAAGTTACCAGCGTGTTTCCGGAGTTTTACAATCTGAAATGTCTCGTATGCCTTGAGACCGATGCTTTAAACTGACAGAATTTTTATTTGGCGATTTACAATGTTAGGCCTATTATCTTGGAACTGCATGGTTATTTGGACTGCACGTCTTTATTATAAGGCTAAAGCCCATCCGTTATTCATCGATATGTCTAGGGGAACGGAGCATGGCGGGATAAGTAAATTGATACAGAATGCATGATGAGCTAGCGTGCACATGCACGTGCAAGCAGATATTAGCAAACAGATTCACTATCAGGTTCTGCTTCAACGACACTCGTTTCTAATGGCATCTTTGGCACAAGATTATCCCGCCCATGTACAGACCCTCCAAGAACCTATCCTGCATTTTGACATTTAATTCTGTTGTTATTGGAATTACCTTCTTTATGAATATAGACGAATCAAGTTAAAGACATTCCTCTGTATACTGTATAGGCCCTACATGTAATCCGTCTATGTTAATTGCCCATTATGCATATAGTGATGAGAATTTAAAAGTAATTCATATAGGCCTATACTACCCCCCCTTCCCCGCCCCCCCCCCCCCTCTCTCTCTCTCTCTGTCTCTTCAACTTATCTGTCTTTCTCTCTCTCGATCTCTCTCACACTCTCTCTCTCTCTCTGTCTCGTGTCTGCCTCTCTCTCTCTTTTTTTTTCTCTCTATCTCTCTCTCTCTTTTATCTCTCTCTCTGTCTGTCTGTCTCTCTGTCTGTCTATCTATCTCATGTGCGCGCGCGCACACACACACACACACAGACACAGAAACATAGGTTACACATACAAACACACATATATACACACACTAAATAGTAGGCCTACATCATATTTATATAGTTCTTTCATTCAGTATAGTAGACTATATTTTACCTTTGATATGATGTAATACGCCTGTCTATATCTAACTAAACATCTTTTTGTCGATTTCAACCCGAGGATAATATATTCACCGATATAAGATATTTAAAACAAGACAATTTGGATTCAAACGCGGATCGCACTTACAAGTTACAAGTTACAAGTTACAAGCTAAAAAACGTAAACGTCCCGTCTGATAACAATGGATGCACGTTGTAAATTTGTAGATAGCGGTAGACCACCCAACTTGAATCAGCCATGGCCGAATGCCAGCGACTTTTCACGAAGAATCGCGAACATGTGTGGTAGTGCCTGTGCACACTTTAATAGTAGACTAATTGCCACATTCTACATTCTACAGTCTAATGCAGTGTCGTAAACCCTGTGTAGACGGAACAACCCTGTGTTTGTTCAGCATTTTACTATACTAATGATACTAACTGATATAAGTAAATATGTTTAGTGACGTGCTGTAAGACTACATGGCATACCATAAAATAAGAGAATATTTATAGTATACGCAAATATATTATGACTTGCTGTGCGTTTCATGTATGTAAGTACATATCGTAGACTATCGGTTATTTTGCGTACTGTACATGAGTTTACAAGCCTAGTTATTGTGAATATACGACGTCTTCGTATGGGTTCTTGTAACTTTTACGTATGCTTCTTTCGAAGTTATCTTCCAGCCATAAAATGTAGCATACGAATATGATTCGGGATTTTCGGTATTACCGGAGTCGGATACAGGAATTTGAAAAAGTTGTAGAAAGTTGTGAATGACCTGTTAACCTCTCCATATGTTAAAGGGTTAATGTTCCTATCCTTGATGTATAGACAATGAATTTCTGAATTAAGAAGGAGGTTAAGAAAATAAATTAAACAATTGTAGGCCCTATAATTATTATATGTTTCGTTTTCACCCACAAACAATTTACTTCAGGCTGTTTATTCGCAAGACTATCGATATTTATACAATAAAACTGTGAAGACAGACAAGATAGTCTAAGAGTAGTCCTAGCAGAAGCCCTTTGATGTTTAAAATATTGCACTTTAAAAGGGAATGGCTCGATTACAAGACGTAGGCCCTACATCGAACTAGTCACACAACAGTCAAATATTAAAACACTTTAACCCTCTTGTTGCTGGAATTATACACAGACATTTAGCTTTGTGTCCTTCTATGTGTATTCAGCATGGACAGAGTTAAAGGTTCCATTCTGCTCCGAGGTTCGTGTTGCGCATGCCAGAGAAAGTTACGTAGACGACGGTTGAAGGATGTCCGGTGTGAGGTCGTAATTAGCTAGGTCAGTGTTTTACACTAAAGTAGATTGTTGGTAGCCATATATAGCACAATCAAACATCCACCCACCCCACCACAACGCCCAACCTCCATTAAATGTCTGTCTGACCATTAATTTCATCACTAACATATATAGGCGTTCCTCCGGCATGAGTGCGACTATGATACCGCAAGAAAATTGTTTTGATTTACGTCATTTTAAGCGACGGTAAACGTTTGACAGTTTTATGCGTTGATAGTAAGCCGTGTTCTTCGTCCAACGATAGTTTAATGTCAAACCTACATTAAAACAAAGCAGGTATAGCGACGACCAGACTTAGGGATAACCTACCGCAGTTACAATAAATCAAAATGAAGAACGCTCGAAGGAAACGTTCTTAAATCGTTCGAAAGCAAAAAAAGACTAAATAGTCCTTGTTAAATACATTGCCTTCGTTGGTGGCGTTTTTATTTTCACGATTGTATATATTTTGTCAATTATTTTAAATGAGAGAAAAAAGAAGAAATCCTTAAAGGCACACTCACGGTTTGTTGGCATATTTCATGGTAAAACTTATTTAATCTCAAAGTATATGTAGGCATAAAACTAGGAGATATGTATAGGGCATCGTAAATGTAGGGTATCATGTGTCTATATATCATTAAGCAGAAATACAGGTTTAATAAAAGAAAATATTTTAAAATGCTTCATAAATTATATTACTTACATAAAGTAGTGGATATCTTTAAATTAGTATAGAAGTGTTGCTTGTTTTATTCTAACCAATCCTCCACGGGAGGAGGATTACACGTACCAAACTCACTCATACAATAATAATTTAATTATATAAATCATAATGAAATATAATAAAATAGTTGTCTGTACAACTGTCGATGTACTAGTATTCAAACTCAGCATACTTTATCAGGAGCCGATTACGTATAGATCTAGTTATATTTATAACCGGCACCTATACATAATTATCAAGGAAATTAGTTGTGCACGTCATCTATTATAAATATGTTATATATGTGTGTGTGTGTGTGTGTGTTTGTGTGTGTGTGTGTGTGTGTGTGTGTGCGCGCGCGCGCGCGCGTGCGTGTGCGTATGTGTGTATGCGTGGGATGGGGATGTGTGTGTGTGTATATGTGTGTATGCGTGGGATTGGGAGGGGTGCATACGAATAAATCTAATAAACCAGCATGGGCTCGTATTATTCTCGAAATTTCGTAAGTCTATCGAAGTTCGCAAGTACGTGTACATAAAGAATGTGCCTAACTGTTTTCTGCTTACGTCAATTTTAACTATTTTTTTTAATAATTACATCTTTTCTGAATAAGAAGTTCGTACGTTACGTAGTTTTGATAATACACGTACCGTACAGACTGTGGGAGACAGATCACATGAATATATAATACTCTCCCCAAAAAACGAAAGGCATAGGTGAAATTATCACTATTTTGACGGAGTAGGTTGAAATGGTGTTTAGTTTGTCAAAATGTCTTTTAGTTGGAGAATGTATTCCTGTGACCAAACGCACCATTTGATTATTTTTGTACGAAAATAGACTCCTGCAAATTTAGTGGAG
This sequence comes from Lepetodrilus tevnianus, assembly GCA_032361465.1. Lineage (NCBI taxonomy): Eukaryota > Metazoa > Mollusca > Gastropoda > Lepetellida > Lepetodrilidae > Lepetodrilus > Lepetodrilus tevnianus. The sequence continues at coordinate 5,413 of JAUTBX010152846.1, forward strand.
AAAAAACTGCAAACACTATATACTTGTGAAAATCAGGAGATTGGTGAGTGGTTTTGTTGGGTATAGAACGGTGGTAATCGTTTGGTGAAACATTCACAGTTGTTTGAGATATGAGCGAATTTCGATATGCCAACACTGGATCAGGAATCCCGAAACATTGCTATCGGATGACTGGTGGCCATTAAGTCTCAGTTAGCAGTAGTTCATCATTATAACGTCCAAAAAACACACAATTACACGGCTTTTGGAACGTTAACAACAACACGAATTGACTACTGCAACTAATGATCGGTACATCCGGGTATTCCATCTGCTTGTAATGCAACTGGACTATACGAAGAGTGTCTGCCCAGACAATAGGCAACCGACTTCGTCAGTACTGAATACGAGCAAGAAGGCCTTATTTCGGTCCCTGGGACGTCAATAATTAATTTTAAATTAATTTATTTTAAGTGTACGGTGGTGTATACACCTTACAAATTGAAATCTGAGAACTTGCTGACGACTTTGGCTCAGCAACAAGTAACGTTTCCTGTTGCACAGAAAAGGTGTAAGAACGCATGTATACAGACGTAGAAATAAACGTATCACCCGAAATTACCTAATTGAAGATGACAGATTTGGTGGTATAGGTATTATCAGAATGGCTGCTACCATATCTTACGACCGTAGAACACATCTGGCGTACGTAAAAGGGAATCTGACCGCTATATGCTACCGAGACGAAATTCTCCAAAGTCACCTTCTTCCAGTTATTGGCGTTCAGAGGGAAATGTTCCAGCAGGATAATGTCAGGCCTCATAATGCACGTGTGAATATGGATTTTCTAGTGAACCAGAACATCAATGTGCTGCAATGACCATCTAAATCGCTAGATTTGAACTCGATTGAGCATTATTGGGATGAACTGCAGCCTCAAACGCCTAATGAACTTCGATATGCATTGCAGGATGAATGGGCATAAATACCACAGGTTGAAATGCTTATAATGATACAGTCGATGAATAGACGGTGCACATCAGTTATACAAGCCCGTGTCGGTCAAACCAGATACTGACTTCAACAGCACCGTGTGGGAAGACTTTTCATTTACGTGATTGTTGTCTTGATGAATGAACACATCCGACACATTCCAGTCACCGTGTGAAATTTGGGCTTCGTACATGCCATAATCAGTCGATAAGTGGTTTTAAAATATGGAAGTCATGAGCGAATTACTAGTAATACAACTATGCGTTTCTTTTTTGGGAGAGTATATTTCCTATGTAAAATTTAATTTTACTATACATTATACAATGTCAACGAGCAACGGTTGTCGTGTCCTATTTTTTTCGCATTTGTTGTAATTTTAACTACACACTATTATAATATCAAAAATTAAGGATACCCCACTCATAATACCAAGGAACCGGAAAGAAATTCCAATATATCCAACGGATACCCATATGGGTATATCCGTTAGATATATTGGAATATTGCTAAAGAACACCCAGTTAATGACTTCGTAAGTTTACCAACGGAGTTAATCGAAATGCCCACAATAAAGCCAATGATACCATGAATCCCAAGGAAACCCGAATAGAAACCGCTTTAGGATATCCCAAGATGGCAGGAATACCTTCAAAGAATCACCAAAGATATTCCATGCATGGATACGCGTTCTCCAGCGTTACGTGGGAAATACACATAGAGGGCCTGCCCCAAGCAACTCGATGATAGATCCAGTATTTTAAGTTTTAAAAAAATAATTAAAGAAATGAAAAGAAAGAAAACGATTTTAAATGTTTTCGTTCGTGGATGGTATTACAGCACACGAGAGAGAGAGAGGGGAGGGGAGAGAGACAGAGAGAGAGAGAGAGAGAGAGAGAGAGAGAGGGGGGGGGATACTTCATAATGAGTCCTTTACAAGTCATTGGTGTTCCTTTGCGCATTTTGAATTATTCTGCTGATAAATGTGCTTCACATACTTCATTATGATTCCTTATTATAGTTCATTTATGTACCTTTCAACATTTGGATGTTCCCCTCTTGTAAAAGTAGGCCCACATTTATTTTGGTATATGGCTCCTTGCAGTTTACTTGAACCATTGTCCCCTACTGGACTTATTTGGAGTTACTTGGTGTGTCGTATCTTAACTTTTCGATTCCTCCATATTATATAGCAAGCAGACGTTTTTTGCGTCAGGACCGTTTCCCTGGAAACCCCTTAAGCATTTAGACTTCCCCCTATAGTAAACGTACTTTTCGTTATATTAGGGTTCCCTGAAGTTCCTTGACGTATTATCACCTTAATATTTTCTAATGGAGTTAAGTAGGCCTATCTTAGCCATTCTGTTCCCCTAGGTAGCAACCCGACGTTGTATCGACGTTTCTATGTCAGGGCCGTTTCCTTGGTTCCATAAAGTATTTGGACTGTCCCCTTCCAGACTACTTTGAAGTTCCCTGGCGTATCTTGGTGTATGTGGCGCTATGAGCATGCTTTCGGGCGTGTAATTGTCACACTATTAATATTCAAATTAGTATTAATATTATCATTTCGGTCTCCCAGATAGCAAGTCGACGTTGTATAGACGTTTCTACGTCATCACAGTTTCCTTTGGAGTTCCTTGAAGTATTTGGACTGTCCACTTCCGGCCTTCTTTGAAGTTCCTTGGTGTATCTTGCTGTATGTAGGGCTATGAGTATGCTTTCGATTGTGGATTTAGCACAATATAAATATTCATATTCATATTCATATTCATATTCATATTCATATTCATATTATTATTAGAATGTTTGTCTCACAGATAGCAAGCCGACGTTGTATCGACGTTTCTACGCCAGGACCGTTTCCTTGGAGTTCCTTGAAGTATTTGGACTGTCCCCTTCCCGCCTTCTTTGAAGTTCCTTGGTGTATCTTGGTGTATGTAGCGCTATGAGTATGCTTTCGAATGTGGATTCGGCGCAATATAAATATTCATACATGTATTAGTATATTATTAGCATTTCGGTCTCCCACATAGCAGGCCGACGTTGTATCGACGTTTCCACGTCAGGACCGTTTCCTTGGAGTTCCTTGCAGTATTTGGATTGTCCGCTTCTGAACTTTGAAGTTCCTTGGTGTATCTTGGTGTATGTAGCACTATGAGCATACTTTCGATTGTGGATTTGGCGCAATATAAATATTTATATTCATAATCATATTATTAAGTATTATTATTAATATTAGAATGTTGGTCTCCCAAATAGCAAGCCGACGTTGTATCGACGTTAACTACGTCAGGACAGTTTCCTTGGAGTTCCTTGAAGTTTTTGGATTTGTCCCCTTCCGGACTTCTTTGAAGTTCCTTAGTGTACGTAGATCTATTGATATGAGCACGCGTTCGAACGTGGAATTCGCGCAATATAAATGTTCACATTATTATTATTATTATTATTACTACTATTAGCATTACGGTCTCCCAGGTAGCAAGCATACGTTGTATTGACGTTTGACGTTTTTACGTCAGTTCGTTTCCTTGGTGTTCCTTACGGCCTTTTGAATGTGCCTGCTGGTAAACGTACTTTCTCGGAGAGTTCTTTTGGAGTTCCTTTAGGTTTCCTTAGACTATTTCGATGTTATTCGATAATACGCGTCCTTCCTTAAGGTTCGTCGTAGCATCCGTTGGACATTGCAGATGGACCCGGTCATGTACTCTTGATTTGTCAAGCAAACATAAGATTATAAGATTAAGAATGCGCGTTTATCGATGCTGACAGCCATTAACAGAAGAGGCAATTCGGTTACTAGTTCTTTGAAATTAAAGGCATAGTTACGCTTTAATGAGGAATCATTATGTGTGCACCGTATGTTGTACGGTAATTCTGTCTTAAATTCGCATAAAAACCTGTTATATATTGTTTAATATACGCGTGGTTGTTTTTGCTTTCTGAAATATATAAATACGGTAAATACAAATAAGACCGCAACAATTGATCCTTCAAAAGAACCGTTCACACCACAGATTGGAAACACAGGTTTTAGCATAAATCAAGCAATAAAAATTCCAGTAAAGACAATCATTACTAGAAATTCACAATGGGAATCCGATCTTTGCTTTTTATGACCACCAAACAATACTTATGCAACTAGGTATGCTGCGCGTCGGTTTCAAAACAGCACTGTTTACTTCATCCCGTGACGCAAACGCTAGCGTCTCTCCGACATCTGCGCTCCGTGAGTGGGAAACCCAACACCCTCTTCCCTTGTAACGCAGCCTGGCCCTACCGGTTTGGTACGACTGTAGCCCACCCAGAAGCAAACCCCAGGCCTTGTGCCCCTTATTTTCCCCGACCAGCCCTACCAGGCGACTCTCATTCATACACCGTCTTACTTGGTCACGCCTGTGGACCACGGTCGCACATTGGCCCGTTCCCCCACAACCATCTGGTCTTGTTCTGTCCGACCAGAATGCCCCCCACATACGCACCGTTTCACCCAAACTCATGACATTTACAACAGCCGTTAAAAAAAAATATGGTCGCCTCTGTGTCTTGTACTCTATTTGGTTTATTGACGTATATAACAAGCTATCCAAATTTATCTCCCCAGAAATTGACGTTGGACTAATCTGTAAACTTTTAATTCCGCCATCGGTGTTCTTTGACCCATTCGTTGCCAGACGTTAGCGTTAACGTTAAATAGCTGGTTTGGGTGAGCGGGGTGCGCTTCATTTCATTCCAATGCGCTTGACTGTCAGTAATGATTCTTTTTAGGAAATTGTTTACATGCATTTGTTTATTTTCCGAGATAAAAATTAAAAATCGGGATATAAGTGATAAGCTAGCACCGGACTCCTGAGTGACGACAGATAGCGTTTCACTCGGTGCGATATACATCAAACTACGACCGCGCTTTGGCATTGGGGCTTTTAGAAGCGTATTGTTTGGACGAACGTAGGCTGCCTTCCTTCTTGGGTGGTCTTCTACCTGGGGGAGCTGTTGCTAGGCAACTAATGTGGGGCTGGTGTTACACGAGCAATCCTACTGATAATTGACCAATCAGCGTCGAGATCTGGTGCACGTCAATCACGTCACGGCACGACCGTAGGCGTGGCTTGTATGCAAATTCAACAGTGTTACAGATTGAGACGAGCTGGGATATACATGCATCAGTTCGGTCGTGGATTTTACTTACAAACTACACGGTTTATGTGGACTAAAGGATGGACAGCTGGTGTAATCCAGCTTACAGGCCCTCGCAGGTGAGTTAGACCGGCTAAGATGGACACGCGGACGAGAAAACGCCGGATACCGACGCGAGTCGAGAGGCGCCGCTGAAAGATGATGGGGCCAAACTCATGGTGATCTTGATTTTCGTTTCAGGGGCTGACTATGACTTCTGTTCAGCAGAGGGACCCAAATGATAGGGGAGACCCGGAACTTTTAACCAGGACCAGTTGGGTCAATTCCGAGTTAGCCTACAGAGAGATCAAGAAGGTTGGTACCTATGCATGTTCATCCAGATGAACCCCCCACCGATTAGGAATGCCACACGGATGCTGGCATTATATTGGGGGGTATCTGTGCACGCCGAGGGGTCCTAGCTCACGTTGTTTACACCTATACCTCAGTACCTACATATGCATCTAGCAGACTCTGCTTTTCCCATCTTCCATTTCTTTAAAAACATGCGTAAATGTCAATGTCTTAGTATGTGATTTACTGAATGGAATATGATAACAATAACATGACAAGTACATGTATTATGATTATAACGTGTATACCCACGTGTTGCAATCACGGTTACTATGTGAACTATCTTGATTAACAGAAATATCTATCTATAGCGAGTATACCACATTACGTTAGCCCCTCCTCCCACGCGTGGAGACGTATACCCGGAAATATACACTGTACAGCAGTATAATAACAATGAAATTATTGGTAATTAATTACCGGTCCCCTCGCGGTGGGCGGGCTCGGCATGTCTTGACGGCCGTGATTGATAAATCGTTATGAAAACAATACAACCCATTTCCCATAGTATCAGAAGGCGGCACTTTTGAAATAACCGACCTAACTAAATGTATTCACGGTCCCATTCCAAAGGCGATTATCGGATCACTCAAGCATAATTTGATTACAAATGATGCAATACTATTATCGCGCATGACAGCTTTCCCTCAATATCTTGCTCTAGTGGTAAATCCTGAATGAACTAATGTTTGTTATTATATATTTTTTTATTCTTCTCTTTACAGGGAAGAGCGGATGGAAACACGTGTGCCTTATGGGTTCGATCCCATCTTCAAAAATACTTATACAGCATTGGATGTTTTATTCAGTTACATTGTGGAAAGGTGCTCTTTATGGGATTACTTTTACTGTCACTGTGTTGTATTGGATTAAAGACTGCAACGCTTGAAACAAACGTGGATGAATTATGGGTGGAAGGTAAGTTGTGACATATGGCTGTTAACAGTTATAATATATTGACGAGTGTGCGGTCTATATGGTGAAATGCACACCTGGAATAATTCTGACAGGTGAAACAGCAGCCCTGATTGATTGACAGTTCGAGGATAAACTGACTTCGATTTATTGACGTGTTTTAAAGTGGTATACTCTGTTCAGAATTAACTTATTTCTATTCTGTTATTAACGTTTTGCACTGTCGGTAACGTGGCCTTTTTTTCACTATTTCAAACAAGCAAATACACGTAGGCCTACTGATAGAAACGGTTCCTGGCATTGACAAGTTATACACGTGTTTGAATGTTGTGTAGAAAACTCACAGAGCGTGGAACATTCACACACATATATATATAAACGATCGTGTACAAGCATTCTTCCACGCATTATAGCACCGATTGTCTATTGCACATGTCAGCCTCACCCATAGCTAAGATCATTCTCAGCAGGGATCGGTATTTTGGCGTGGATCTATGTAGTGTTGGTAAAATGGATGCTCGCGCCATTTTGGCTCGGTGTGACCCAGAAACGATGCAAGCCCGTGTGTGTGGTCCGACAGCCAGCACAGAAACTAGCGCAATCTAGGAGGAATATTTGCTCTTCGTTTTTGTCGCTATAGTGAAATCCCGTCCCTAAAACGTGTCGAAATGGCGTAAACAGCTAGTCTAGGTCACTGTATTTTTGTTCACATTGCTGCCAAGTAGAATGAAGAATTTGGTAAAATCGAATGGAACCGAACCACATCGATTAATTGATTATGATGCATAACTTGTTGGCAGTAGAGCCAACATCGCAAACATGTGGTTAGTTGTTATAATAAATTATATATTTATTTTCATCGATACGTATCCATGGGGATAAAATTGAAATGTATGTTCATTCATCATTGTAAATTTGAGTCGTAGGCTATGTGAAGTTCCATATCATTTACGGTGAGATTGGATAGTACATTTATATTAATTAAGGCGTATTTGTTTATCTTTAAAGAAGTATAAGTGGTCAAAGGTATATTACTGTAGAGAAACTTTAGAATACTGAATAAAAGTTTAGAAAGTTCAAGATACAACGGTGTAAATTACTACCATTTCCCACACAACTAATGATAAGGAATACTTGCCACATCATGTATGCAGTGGTATGTAACAGTATAAACAATACCAGAGTGGTTATTTATAGAGAATGTTCAAGGAATATTACATATTGCCCCAAAGTTACCATTTATATTTCACATGGAGCATTCCGTATTCCGTAAGCTCTCAATATTTTACACCTTGAAATGTGTCTTCAGGAAAGCAGTGTCAGTTAGTTCATAACAAATATGGCTTCCGTTGGGCTGTTTCTATTGTGGAAAGCCTAACCCCGATCGTGGGGTTCCATTGTATGAGACGTGGTCCGGTCGCATCACAAATTCTCCTCTTTGTCACCCTTCATATAATGGCGACAATGAGAGAAACCCGCGTACTGCTGCCACCAGTGGTGGGCCCGGGGGTGAAGGATAAGAGGCGTATTATCTTTCAATCGTAAACCAATGATTCGAATGAACAGCTGATTTGATGCAATGATGGGATATTGTTATCTGGTTAGAAAGTTGTCGGAGACATTTGGCTCAATATACTATGTATTACAGTGTATATAATTCAGTATACACTATCTGGGGTTGTACCAAATTGTAATATCACAATAAGGCATTTGAAAATGTTATCATTTACTCCTGAAAATATGTTTTAAAATAAATAAGAGGTAAGTTATTATTTATTGGTGTAGGAGTCTTTAATTTTGTTTCAACATAGTACTACATTTCCATTATTGAACAATGTTCAACAATGTTATAATTGTTCGATATAGTTGTCATGAAAAGATACAATCATAAATTGTTGTAATTGTATTTAAAAAAACCCAGATACTTAATTGCTATTCTTGAACAATGTGTAACAATATATTAATCTAGACCAGTGCTGAATATAACTTAATAAGCTGATAAATAAAAGCTACATGTTATACATTGTTGTAATGAAAAGATACAATAATAATAATAATTTGTTGTCATCAGTTGACAACTGTATCTACACTGTACTAGTATCATAGTTGGAAAAGGAAATATATTTCCTGTTGGAAACTTGTACAATATTTATGTTAATTTATTTTGGACATATTATTTCTATGCATACCTAGACATAGAATACTTTTGGAACAAAAAAACAATAATCAAGATGCTGAAGAACACTTCATAGTACTCTATAAATCTATACTTAAAGCTTATTTATTTTCATTTATGCTATAATATATAGACAATTATTTTGTTAATTTGTCGTCACATAATATATACACCAACATATTATTTTCTAATAATTAATTGACATTTAAAATTTTAACTTAAAATAGAATTACATGTATTCGCAAATTTAAACAAGTAGATATAGCCATAAACAAATGCATGACACAGGGAGTTAAAGTAAATAATTTGTATATGGTCATATACGCCCTATAGATTAGCAGTATACTAGTATTTAATTATGGTATATATAAACAAACTGGAGGAGGTACCTATATAGGTTTCCCGCTAAAATTTGAAAATGTTGTAAGTGTTCAATGCAGGATAATACATTGAATGAGAAGACCATCAATTATGGAAAAGTAACAATCATAAAATTCTACATAGCATAACACATGGTATTGCTTTTAAGTCAGCAAAGATTGATAGTATAATTAAATACAAAATTCCATTAAAAAAATATATGCCCCATACAGAACAGGATTGTTTATTTTTTATTTTTTTAAATGCTAATTTATATTTAATAAATTATAATGATAATGTGAACATTTATATCGCACCAAATACATGCTTCAGAAGCATGCTCATAGGACTATATTGTTACCCACGTCAATGGAGCTGTGTAAGTTCAATTCCTTCTCAACTCCCTGGGGTGTATCATTACATACAACTAATACTTACAACTGTATGTACTAGTCTATTACAATTGCTTATATTTATCTGGCTTTGTGCATATTGTAAATAGAATATCTCCATTCACACCAATAAATAACTATAATTGTTATTTATCTTAAATCATGTTACAATTTGATAAACAATTTTTTTTTTAAGTAGGAGTAAGCTTTACTGATTTGGTATTTTAAAGTTCAGAAGTTAATGTTCTATTTTAAACTTGTAACACATTTTGACTATGGGGGTGTACGACCTCTTAAAAAATGTCCTCGTTACCTCACATTAATGTCGCCATTCTTACTGGTCGCATGATGAAGCAGTAGACAAGTCTAGCACGTAGGTGATTGAGCAACATACCCCTATTAGTTAAGCCTGTTGACTTTCCTTTCCTTCCCCTTCAACCCAAACCCATTTCCCAGCCATTGAAGCCTCACAAGCCTCAGATATGCAGGACTATGTATTATAATCACTGATCTTTGGGTGGTCCATCCAAGCCTATTCAAACATCTGACAGAAGCACAACAACACATTCAAGGCTAACTCAGTATACAATCTTCAGGCTTATAATTTTTTTGTAAGCCCATACAGACTAGATATAGGGTATTTATATTCTTGTGGTAGATCTCCATTTAATTTTAACAGCAGCAAGATTTTTATTTATTTTATCTGTTACTTTTTTTTTTATGAATGTTGTCATGCTTGAAGATGTACAGTTTGGAGTAGTTGAGGTATATCATGTATATGGGAAGTAATTGTATTTGTGTATATATGTAGTTGAAATGTTGACAAATTATTATGGATGAAATTAGTTAAGATGAAGACATTTGTTAGTCAAGTTCATTACCGGTACTTTGTCTGTATAAAATGAGTTCAGAAATCATTTGTATATAGCACATATTAAGTTGTACTATATCAGTTGTACTATATCACACCTAAGATATTTATGTCACCAAGGAGTTATTTCCCTTGATCATATTAATTTCCCTAGTTATTCCCCTTGAACATGTTACAAACTATCATTGGGCATAGATCATAGTCTACCGTGTCAACTAATACGGACCCTGTTATTTTAGGGAACACATTGAACCGGGTGTAAAAAGCACATTACTTGTCAGACCTCCTTCGTTGTTGATGCTGGTGCGAGGCATGAAGAAATGTAAATATAATCCTGGTCTAATGGAGATTGAATCTGAGATGGAGACTCGAGATAAGCCGACTGGGCTCAGGTCATGTCTGGAATCCTAAGCTTTCAAATAATCTACAGGGAAAACAATACAGCGTTGGAGATTGTCCAGTCAGTTGTGGAAGTGTGTGACGGCTTCATTCAGCCCTGGTTGGGCTCACAGTATCAGTGACCGCTTGGGTTGGGCTGTATACCCCAGCTTGTAGGACTTTTATACCATGGCCCCTGAGGTTAAAACATATTTTTGTTAGTACTTCTAGGACTTTTATGCTAGGGCTTTTTTTAGCATTTTTTAAAACTACAATTTCATGCTCATGCTCAAATTCAGTGAACAGTTGAGTTGGGATGTATAGTACCCCAGTTTGTAGGTCAATTATACCAGGGCCTTGAGGTTAGAATTTTTTTGTTTGAGTACTTGTAGGAGTTTTATCCCAAGACCCCAAGGTTATAAAAAAAATGTCAGTACCAGGGCCCAGACATTATGAAACATTTTTTGAGTACTTGTACATTTATCCCAGGGACTTCAGATTCATAATCTCAGGAACAGGCTCTGAGGTTATGACACATTTTTTAGTAGAATTTCATTGCTAAACTCATGTTTTGTTTGCAAATCCCAATTATAGATATTTTCATTGAGCATGAAATCATATCTTTTCATAATTGTTTCAGGGCCCAAAGTTATGAAACATTTTTGAGAATGTTTTAATGATTTAATTTTTTGTTGTTCTTCAAATTGATTTAAAACATGAGCTCAGCATGAAATTATACAACAGAATACTATAGTACTAATTTTGGAATAAAAATAAAAAGTAAAACCTTTAAAACAAACCAGTCAATCTTTAAAAATAAAAATAAAAATCTTTAAAAATAAAAATAAAAATCTTTAAAAATAAAATATGAAATGTTTAAAAATAAAAAATGGAATCTTTAAGGATAACAAATATCGAATCTTTAAAAATAACATGTCAAATCTTTATTTAAAATTTATATCTTTTAAAGTTATAAAAAAAAAGTGACAAATTTAATACTTTGATTATTTTATCAATTTTCTTGATTGGACGCTTCTACTATCTCTACCATGTTTATACAGAACACACCAATAGAATGGTTCCTGGCTATGTGTGGCATGTTTTACTTCAAGTGAACTCCGATAATCAGAGATAATCTTTGGTGCCAGGGGGAGGTAAACTTAACATTATCAATGATTCCCACAGACGTGCCTCTGGCACTGAGATAAGCAGTATAGCTGTATTTAAAGGTACGCTACCCCAGGCAGACGAGGAATCGTAATGATCGCAGCATGAGTGCACATCTCGCTGGGGTGTGGGGGGGGGGGGGGGGAAC
>JAUTBX010152957.1:0-17308 GCA_032361465.1 Lepetodrilus tevnianus
AGATTCGCGTACTACGAGTTAATCTGTGCAATAGTATTGCATCAAGCTCCATGCATGGGGAGTATGCACATCTGTATTTAAATTAATTCCTAATAATTGATGTGATTGAACAAGAATGATTAAAACATATATTACTCTCAATTCGAATAAGTTATTGAAATTAACTTTGTACAATGTTTCTATTAATAATGTGCGTATTTATATTGCATACTCATTTAATACCCCGGTCAATTAATTAATTAATGTGTTCGTAGTTTCCTTATCAACTCCTTGGGGAGTATACAAATTGGTATTTATATTAACAGTTGTAATATAAGGCTACACCACATCAATGACTAATTACGAATGTGTTATTAATATAAATTTGTGTTGTCTTACAGATATAAATATGCAATTAGTTGAGCCTACAACAGGAGCTAATACAATGAAGTAAGTTGCGTTAAGACAAGTTTCGCTGACTTATTAATGAATCTTGCTAGGTTATTATGAAAATGTAATACTTATCATGGATACAAATTGCTACAGATTAGTCAGACAACAGTGATTCAAGAATGTTGGTAGGCTATTATCAATGGGTTAACAACTCTAGTATAAGATTGCATGTTACGATGATTGATAAGTTGAAATCCAATGACCCTTGCGATACATTCGGAACGAACGAGCGACGTTTGTACAGAGATAGCCTATTGCAAATACCGTACAATTGTGAATCATAAACATTTGTCTTTTTTCCAGAGGTAAGCGGCGTTCACAGTTCATCGATACAATACAAGTAAAGCATACTGACAAGAAGTGGTATTAAGTAGTATAGTATTGCATGTTAATAGGTACTCCGTGTACAAGATACAAATATAGCATTGCAAATACTACAAATATTCACCTGGGAATGGCATTGCAAACACAATTTTAAAACTGCAATGTATGTACATGTATACTGAATATGGTCAAATCCCCAGTACCCATTACACTGTATATCAATTCGTAAAGATCTACGAAAAAAATATTTATACTGGGTACGCTCAAATACATTTGTATCAATATAGGCACAATATATCCGTATACAATTTAATCACGTCCTGACGTTGATCTAGATCACTTGAAGACTAATGCAATCTGGCCCATCTGTGTACCCTCACATGCATTTGTATCAGTATGTATCAGTCTAACCATGCGTGTGTGTGTGTGTGTGTGTGTGTGTGTGTGCGTGCGTGCGTGTGTGTGTATGTGCAAGTATGAGTGTGTGCGTATGGGTGCGTGCGTGTGTGTGTGTGTGTGTGTGTATGTGCAAGTATGAGTGTGTGCGTATGGGTGCGTGTGCGTGTGTGTGTTCGTATGCGTGTGTGTGTGTGTGTGCGTGCGTGAAAAGATTGGATACTATAACAACCCATGTCATCTGACTGACTCCTCTGCTACAGATCATATGCCAGTGTTCGTACAGAAGGCGAAAGTTGTGACTGTAGCTGACAAAATCGTCACCAACCACTATCATGGTAAGGCCATATGTGGATAGTTTATCACATGTGCTTCATATGGATAGTTTATCACATGTGCTTCCTATGTTAGATATCTTTGTAAACACCATCCTCTAAACGCATTGGCATTATGCCTACTTAACACCCATCAAAGTTGACCTATCGGGTATGTTATGTGATGGTTAACGCACGGCTCGAGGGCGTTACGGTATGTAATGCACGACGTTGTAGGAATTAGCCCGAGGCGCAGCCCGATTGGTAATTCCTGAAACGGAGTGCATTACATGCCGGTAACGCCCGAGGGCCGTGTGTTAACTTCATATATCACGACAAAAATACACAAATAAATCTTGTATACAAATTATGATATTTACCGTATGTGCAGGGGTATTACGAGCGAGTGAATGAGCGATTGGTATGTTACATTTATAGGCGATATCGATCTGAATGAAATACGTAATGCTCTTCTTAGTTCAACCTAATCATATACTTCATGTTTATGTGATGATGTCTTGTGTGTAAACGAGGTAATTGTGACATGTATATAATAATATTATACTTTTAAAGTGACTTAACGGTTAGTAAATCTCTCCGATACGTAAAGCTGCATTCGTCATCAATTAGTATGTTTATTTCTTTGACAAGACGATCGAAAACTTTATACCCGATACGAAATTCACTTTGTTGTTACTTTTCTTTTCAGGTCAAAAAGAAAACAAACTTGATGAAATAAAAGGTAACAGTTGAGTTGCAATCATTTACTCAATTTGGTAAAACGATATACAGTCGACCCCCGTTTAACCGGAAGTCAGATAACCGGTTCCCTCGCTATCCGGACGGGTTTTATGGGTATACGGGGGACGGGGGTTATTAGTTCGTCCACCCATTCCCATTGGTTTCTGAATAGAGATATACACCATCTATGTAGAGATAATGACTGTCCTTCCATGGTTCAATGGTCAGGAATACTTGTGTTGATTTTAATTGGAAAGATCTCCAACATTTTAACATAGGCGAAAGTAAATTCATCACTTGATTCATATATTAGAAGAGTAATAAATATTAGTTTCCTGATATATGATCAATAATGGAGCAATACTGTAGAGCTATGGACATTCCTTAGTACGTGGATTTAGCGCAATATAAATATACACAATATTATTAACTAGAGTGGCAATGAAGTTATCCTCCTTGGTCTGTCAGTACCAACCGGTGCTCGCAGGTTTACTGCAACATTCAGCGCTACGGATGTTACGGGTTACCTCCTGCCCTAAACTAACAAGTCGTGATATTAGTGAAAGAGCCTAGAAAGCGACTCTAAACCCCAATTAAAACAAGTATATTATTAACAAAACATGAATTATTTAGAGAGTATGTAGGACGGTATACAGCACCTATTACACTATAAGTTATTAAGCCATTGGTATTGTCAAATATATCGTCATAATTGAAGCACCGGACATTCTAACCCACTCACTCCTCCTCGTCATAATGTTCTTCTTCTTCTTCTTCTCTACAGCACGGTGTTTTCTGCTTGTTTCAGAGAGAACCAAAAACAAACTTTCGAAGTTTGAGATGGATAAAGTGTACGAGACGAGGGTTATCAGGCGGGCTCAACAACAACTTTGCAATGGTATTGTTGTAGTAGAGGGTCCTGACAAGAGTGGCAAGACCTCTCTGGGAATGTACCTCTTGAGACATTTTGATCCTGACTATGTACCCTTGATCATACAACTACCCGGAACTGGTCTGTCCGCACAGGACTTGTGTGGACAGAAAGAATCTAAGGCAAAGAGGAAGTGCTATGTAATACTCATAGACGATATAGAACTCGACAAGCCAGTCGAACTACTACAGGACTTATGCGACTTGGTAGAAGAAGGTCTTGTTCACCTCATCGTCACCAGTGAAGATCTGCGGGAACCCAAGCACAAGAGCCACAGTAAGATTCTGAAAGCGAGGCACAGAGTTAAACTTTATGAATATCCCCTCCGGACCCACGAAAGGTATGAAATTCTGAAGAAGCATAAATTGAAATTTCGGACACCCCAATGGAACGAAGGTGCGAAGGAGAAGCTACTTGTTGAGTTAGCTGAAAAGACGAATTACCCTTGGTTTCTGTCCGTTTTGGAAGAAACTCATCAACGGCAACACAATGTGGTCGAATTCTTCACCAATCCTGAATCCTATCTCATAGACTGCATTAGAGGCATCACCAAATCGGAACATATGGACTGGTTTGCTGCTCTAGTTCTGATCATGAAGCATGGGGTCATAGATAAGTCAAACCCACCAAGCACTGCACAGTCTCTAGAGCCTATCTGCACGTTGTTGGCTCGTATTCTTGGCATACAATTCATGAGCATGAAGAAAATCATCGATGCTGCCAATGATATGATTGGAGTATATACAACATTGACGAAAGACAACTACTCGTTTATTCACGAATCGATTTCGGATCCTGTGTGCTCAGTATTCTATGAATTCTGTCAAAAGACCTGCCTTTCATGGTGCCCAATAGAATTTCTGATCAGCAAGACAGATCTTCCTAAGCACCACAGTCCTGGCAAGTATGTCATTGGTGACGAAAACTTAGAACAGGTGATGAATAGGTTCCGAGAACACCACCCGAACGTACTAGAAATCATTCACCATCCAGGATTCATCGACGCCGACTTTGTGAAGAGGATGATGAAGGAGCTGAAAGATCAACTGAATTTTCAACGGTACAGCGAGATTCTGATCAAAGCTATATCACTGGGCCAGAATGGTCTGGTCAATTATATAGTTAGCGATATCCTCAGAACTCTCCACGACGCAGGGAAAGCCATAACACCAGTTGCACTGGAAGAGGCCTGCAGATCTGGCAACAAAGAAGCCTTTGATGCATTGATCAGAAATCATGCTGAAATTCACGCCCATTGCATGGTCGCGTGTAAAACGGGGAGGAATCCAGGAATCGTCGAGTATATCACAATGAATCAGACAATTAACTACCAGAAGATATCCCGGGATGTTCTTGAAGACTGGATAAGCACAATTGTTGGAAGCGATTGCTGGCATTTGATAACTACCATGATGACGAGCATCAGAGGACGTCCAGACCAGGCAAAGCTGTTCGTCTTCATCGTACAGGTTCTATGCAAAAAGGCTGGGAATTTAGACCAATTGAAAAGGGCTGTAAATGAGGTGGGAAGCTTGGGTGTCGGCTGGGAACACATGCTCGAATTAGCAATAGAAGGTGGGAAAGTAGAAACCGTGAAATATATTCTCGACTGTGATGACGGCATTCAACTTGAAAACCCATGTATTACGGCTATTAGGTTCAACAGATCAGATGTTGTGGAGTACTTTCTGGAGAAGGACAGCAACGTGATAGAGACACTGATATCATCTGGACAACAGCTCCTGCATCTGGCATCAGGGGTTTCCTTTAAGGAGAATCCGAAAACATTGGAGTTGCTTTTGCGGCAGAAGATAGATTTCGATGTGAATGCAAAGGATGGCAATGGATTAACGGCACTTCATCTTGCAGCCTCAGAAGGAAACCTCAAATCAGTAAAGTTGCTACTAGGGAAAGGATCAAACATCCGAGCTACAGACTGTGGAGGGAATATTCCTCTTCACGCTCACTTTAGTGGAGAGTTTGTAAACAAGCCAGTTGCTGACGCATTACTTGCATCGGATATTGAGCATCAAAATAATGATCACATAACGCCTCTTCGTTTGCTTTGCAACAAGGATCAACGGACACCTCTTCACTTGCTTTGCAGCAACATTCGCGCAGTGCATGCTTCTATACTCAAAGTAATGCTTGGCAAGAGCGGAAAGGATTCTGTGAACATGCAAGATTTTCGTGGACAGATTCCACTCCACATTGTAATCCAGTCCAGCGCGGAGGACGTTGCGGTTGGGTTACTTCTGGAAGCCAGGTCAGATCTTCTTCTCGCCGACTCGGAGGGACAGACTGCTTTTCATCACGCATGTCAAGCAGGACAACACGACATCATCAACATGCTGACAAACGCACAATGGAAGTCCACCAAGACAAGGACCGTCCCCGCAGTGAGGAACTCGAGACGTGAGACTCCGCTACACTGCTACCTCAACTCGGTGGCAAACGTGGAGACGGTGGAGCGGTTATTGAGTGGGGACCGCGAATATCTCGGAGCCGGAGATGATAAGGGCCAGACAATTCTGCATGCCAGCATGAAGACTGCGGAGAACACAGGTGTTGTCCAGCTGTTACTGAAAGAGCACGCTGACGTCAATGCTAATGATACGGAGGGCAGAACGCCTCTGCATGTTCTCGCGGGAATCTGTCATGCCAGCAGCTGTGAGGTTGCTTATGAGTTGATTGGACATCCCCGCGTGGACGTCAATGTGCAGGATTCCAGTGGATGGACTCCTCTACATCACGCGTGTTCATCGCGTGGACCAAACAGCTCAGAACTCGTAAAAACCCTCTTATCGAAAGGTGCCGATGCTTTGATGAAAGACAGAACTGGAAAGATCGCGTTGCACTGTGTATGTATTACGTGTGATGAACAGAGTCCGAAAGTGTTGCAAGAGCTTGTTCGTCACCATACAATTCACGACGACATCCAAACAGCACTGTCGATCAAGGACGAGAATCATGGTGATACGCCTCTGCACGAAATAAGTCTCTCGGGGGGAAGGTTTAGGAAAGATGTTGTACAGATTCTCATCAGCGCTGGTGCAGACGTAACCGAGGGGAACTTCTCTGGTGACACAGTGTTGGACATTGCGAGAAGAAACGAACTGGAAGATATCGTCCAGATCCTAGTTGAAGCGTCTCTAGTCAAAGCATGCATGGACCAAGATGAGGTTCATAATGCAGATCGTTTGCTATCCAGAGAATTCCCACCTGACGCAGCCAGTACAGACCACATAAACGAGATGTTCCGGAAGGTTGTTCGGATCGACGGTCCCAACACGATCAAGGTACTGGAACTGTTATTAGCGACCGGAGCCGAGGCCAATGCCTGTTCATATGAAGGTGTTACTCCGATTCATCTAGTTGCCATGAAACCAGGCCAGTTTACGGGCCGCATAATAGACTATCTTATTTCAAAAGGCGGGAACATTATTCAAAGTGATGCGACGGGTGAAACGGCTCTACACAAAGCTGCCAGTGGTCGGGCGATACACAGATCGGAACTCGTGAAGTTTCTTTGTTCCAAAGGTCTTCCGGTGGACGGGGAAAACATTGAAGGGAAGACACCGCTTCACAGATTCATATCCGGGATTGACGGCAGCTTCGACGAGGATGGAAAGTCAACTCTGGAGGCATTTATTTCTCTTGAAGCTGACGTCAAAGTTCTGAACAAGCAGATGGCTAAAATTGGCCCAGAAGCTTGGAATTTCATCCTGCACGTGTACTGCACAAAACGAAGTGTGCTTCGTGGCGAGGACGTGAGACACATTATGCAACAAGGGGCAGATATCAATAGCGTGGATAGTGATGGGAATAGCGTTCTTCACAGGATATGCATGAAGAAAATTGGTTTAGTGGACAAGAACGTGCGGGTGCTGCTGAATAACGGCGCGGACAAACACAGCAAGAACAAGGAGGATCTTCAGCCGTTCGACGTGGCATGCAACACGGGACTGAACGAAGATGTCAGGGAACTGTTGTACACACAAGGGCAATGCCCGGAAGACATAGAGACTGACGGACCAGCAGCGTCTTTTTCTCCGACGTCTCCGATGTCTCCAACGTCTCCGTCGTCAATGGGACGGCCCCCGTGGTTCAGAAGATCGTCGTCGGGTGAAGGGTGGCCACGGGCGCTACGGCAAGGGATGATGGGGATAAGAAATGCAGCTGGAATGGAGCACTTTCAGGACGATATGGATGATTTCGAAAAACAAGCCCGATGGAAGCTGGAAAATCATTTCAATCGCTACATGTGAATTATAGTCCCTGGCGGAGGTACTGGGTTCAGCGTTATGAGAGAGCGAGAGGGGTTGGGGTGTGGGGTTGTTGGGTGGTTTTTTTTAGGGGGGGGGGGGGGGTAGAGACGTGGATGGGGAGGGGAAGAGTAGTATTAAATATATTGTGCTCTTGTTCATATATTTTATTTGTTTTGTTTTGTGATTCCCGTCCGGAGACCTATGCAAAATATTGCATCATATCATAGACCTTTCTTCCCAAAGCATGTGTCATTCTTGATACTTTATCACAAGAATTACAGCTTACATTAATACTCGGTCTATTAAATCCCCACCCACAAAATTGAAACATTTGTTCACTCATTATTTATTCGGGTATACTAATATCCATGTACCGGTATATAGAATATTGATATTATTTTACTTGTGGAAGATGATCACGTGAATTTGTGATGACCAGGTGAAGGGACAACCTGTGATTGTTTATTTCTGTATTTTGTCTAAACGTGTACAAACATTTAATTAATAGTGTTGAGTATGTCTCAGTTAAAAATTAACTACTTGGATGTAGGTAGGTGATTTGTAAAGATACTATGACGGACTAGTTTCGAAAAATCACGTAGACCTCTAAAAAATCAAACTTACTGTTGCAATACTTCGTGTAAGTCAACATACAAAGTGGGATACAACTTAGTCCGTTTTTCGATTTTTAATGATTTTTTAATTTTGGGGCAGTTACTGTAGAAGTTTTTCAAAAAATGTCAGAAATAAGTAAAAATCGAAAGAATTGCTATTAAACGTATTGGACAAGGATTACATACAATTGTGGATTACAAAATACAGATACTAAACACGAATGAAAGAATAAGAATAAATCCGTTGCTGATAAAACTACAATATTACAACAAATCCGTTACCTATCTTAACAAATCCGTTTATATTATATACTATTGAAAACAAGTACAACTACAAAGTATTTAATATTAATACTACAGCCTGATTATTATCTTAAATTGCAATGGTTAATCTGCGAGACTAGCTGATCAAATACTGATCACATACAGATAGTAATAACATCATGTCATGTTTTTTTAAATGATTTTACAGCATGTATATATGATTACCTCAAAGCCCTGTAAAATTACATATTCAAATTTGCCATAATATGACTGTTTTCAATAAATGAGTATGAATTTCAATTTGTTTGGAGTGGAGTCATAATGGCCTAGGTTTTCGAGGATAGGACAACGGATGAGTGTGTCCCTTATACTTTCCTTGTCGAGTAAGGGAACCCCCGATGTTCCTCTTCCTACTGCATGGGTGTCCATTCCTGTTTGGTCGAGTTCAAATCCGCTTGCCAATGAGGTGATAACTGCTGTTCTGTAGCTAGAAGATGCCCTGTTTACTATTGTTGTTATCTATTATAGAGGGTGCCCATAATATAGATACAGTGAGTTGGCTAGTTCCGAATCTTGTTTAGTTCGAGTCAATAAATAAATCAATTACAATTAGAATCAGATCAAAGCTGGCATTTACGTATTCGCTTAGCTTGCAGCGGGAAAACGTGGTTCGGAACTAGCCAACTCACTGTAGCAAAATAGTAAATGGGGCATATTCTAGCTACAGAACTGCAGCGAATACGGTGACAGTACAGGGGTGCGTACAATAGAGAATACGTATTCATATGTATTGCTACAGAAGCCGTTCAGCATCACGTGTAGCAATACGTATTCATACTTTTCACTACGCATCCAGTCAGTTTCCTACTAACCCGTTCAAGATAGAATACAGGCAATACACTACGCACAATACTGGTATTCAATACGTATTCTCTATTGAACTCACCTCAGGATTGTTAGCCTATGGTCCTTTACGAAGCCCCAGAGAGCAAATATATACCAAGGGCCATGTTCCCGAAGCTATCGTATACGTAACGATATCGGTTAACCCTTCGTGTTGGAAAATCGTATTCTTTCTGGATTACCATCGTTGTAAATGGGTGAAAGATTCCCGCAGCGACGTTAAACTCTGTATTCACTCACTCACTCACTCACTTACTTACTGGATCACCATATTTTCTTTCACGAGACAGCTTAACGATGTCGTTACGTATAGGACAGCTTCGGGTACATGGTCCCTGGGTATTTGCCGGAGGTTATATAAGTGTAGTCATATTGGCCTGTGTTTCGAGAATGCTTCCCAAGATGATGCATCTCACCAGTTCTTGTTACACCATGTATTAGAAACTTCTCTTAACGTATGTCTTCTATTCAAGTATTGAAATACAACAATGCACTAGAAATAATTAATTGGATTTATTAGAAAGAATATTTCATGATATATGTAAAAAATATGCAGTTCAATATATACAACCCAGGACAAAACAATCATCATACTTCATCTATGCATCTACATGAATACTAGTGTTCCAACACATACTTGCTAATCTATGACCCAATATAATAGTCCTAATAATGACGGAAACAATTACACAATATACTACTAGTGTTCATTGTCTGTCGGTTGTAAAGATTAATTATCATAGGATTAAACATCCATGTTTTTACCAAAAGTTGGATCTTCCAAAAAGAGAAAACACTCATATTATTTTTACAGACATTGTTCATACACATATTTCTTACATCGACATTACACATCAATATAGGTGGATTGATTTTACATTAATAATTTCATAAACTCATTTTTATTGCATGGTTGAATTTATGTGATTTGCAACATACCGGTACGATGAATACAGTGTTTTCTACAATTTCCTACACATCACAGAGAGGAACAGAATGAGGGCTTGCAAATATGAAAGTAAAAATGTTCTTCAAATATTTGTTTGTAGATTGCAAAGCTGATACATTTCAACAGTTCATGATAATCGAGACAATGATTGGAGAAACTATGCAAAAAAATAAATGGAAATAATTATTGGCATGCAAATGAACAGGTCAAAAGGCTTTATTCTGTCAATTACTAGCACCATTACTAATCATGTGCATTACTGAGCAATATTCTAGCTATATACTACATGTACACATAATTATATCACAGGGCTAGATAAAAGACAAATCACTAAAATGTTTCTTGGGCACAATTACAACACATTACTTTAAAGATCCTAATGCTATTTGTACTGCATTTAATTAATAAATATTTATATAATTATTAGGTCTTCATTAACATTCTATTCAAAGATTCAAAGTTTCTTTTATATAAACTGATACTAAATATCTATAACTATAAGACGACAGGAGAGAGACAGACGTGCATTATTTCTATTGCAATATGTCTGTGTGTGCAATACTGTATGTTTTAATTTTCAGTGCAAATATATCAAGATTACGTAGTAGCTGAAAGGCACACAATCACAGTTTGTTGACTTACGTCATGGTCAAATGTAAATTTGATTTGTATACACAATTATAATGGGCAACAAGCTACATTTTCCGCATATCCCATTGGGTTTTCAATATTTTCATATTTGTTCATAAAATACAGTAATGTATTTGTTATCACAATTGGACTATCGCGAGATCAAAAATACAAAAATATGAACAAATATGTAATTATTGAAGATAAGTAGGATATGTGGGAAATGTAGCTTGTCGAGATTATTGTTGCTCAATATACTTGTACAGACAAATACAATGTACAAAATACAAACTAATTGTATGCCAATAAATGTGTGCACATATTTCCTTTGTTAAAACAAACAAAAATTATTCCCAAGAAACAAATAATTAATGTTATGCAGCCTCGAAATATGCAAATATATGGCTATATTACAATGAGTGACATCATTCATGGTTTAAAACTATTTACAAATCAATGTCCTTATGTACAATGAATGAATCTAATGTATAAAAAAAAATGATATGCTGATATATTTTTTTTGTATGTATTCTGATGTGTTCTACTGGTATCTATACATAGTTTTGTCATTTCAAATCCATACTGGCAAAATATACAAGCGGCATTGTAAATGTCAATCAATTTCATAATTTACCTCTCCAAAATTATTCCAATTTTCTTTGGATTTCTTTCAATATTCTTTGATTGTATATCTCATTACACCATCAAGTATTCTGTGTTGATTGTGGTTCTGGATAGTTTTAATAATAATTACAATTATTATCACAATATTAAATCTGGCCCCGAGACTTCAAAACATTTCTCAGTCAGATATCATACACGCTCAACTCAAAATTTGGTTCACAATTCCTTATATAAAATCTGAATGCGAGTATAAAATTATACTCAAAAAATGTTTTATAATCTCGAAACGTTCTTACAAATTTCTTAGCCTAAGAACAGTTCTTAATAATTCTTATAGTATGGCTATGGAAAAGTTCTTAGGCTATGACGTTTTGAGAATAGGCCCCCAGATCTTCATATACAACTATGTATTTTTTCTGGAATATGCACACGCAAACATCTGAAATATTTTCTCTCCTCCTGACTTTGATTACTGATCATGAATGAAGTTTACTATGAACGATGAACTTATTTTTATCAATATTTCAATTAGACTCATCATCTCAGTATGTAGCGCTTCACGAGCAATCCAAATATAACGGTGAGCATAGATATGCTAGCTTTGAGCACGGCGGCAACATTAAAGGACGGACAGTATGGACATTGATAGGAGCCGCAAACAAAACATATGTTTAAGTTGAACAAGTTATACGTTGTATACATTGTGGTGTTGTGCATTCCTGAAAAGAGAAAAAGAAAGAACATTAGTATATTTCACAAATTGTCAATGTTCAAATATGAGCAGAAATATAATTTTAACCCCAACCTCACACAAATCCCCTAAATTTACAAATTTTCCTATCTTTCTAATAATTCGAACGGCTACAATTTTTATTATTTTATCTTGTTCGAATTAATAATTAATATGAGAAATACAGTACTTAATAATTTTTCAACCTAGGTTTAAAAAAAAAGTGTATTTCTCTAATTGCTGAATTATTTTTTTATCCAAAATAAATTTGTTGCGCAATTTGTAAAATACTTTCTCAGCAGAGTATGAACTTACCAGGCTCGTAATAGTCGTACACCCGCATCCGATGTTGTATGGTGGCGTTGGCAACGGGGTACCAGCGATCAGCTCGGAAGTACACGCACGTCTTACTGGCGTCCAGCTGTTAAAAAAAATAGAGGTAAAGAACACATTTTCAAATTTGACAAGAGTAAAGTAATATTTTTTTTAAATAATTTTAAAATATGGGGTCCACGGTTGACCACGCGCTGTATCCGAATCTGCGGTGCATCGAAGGGCGTTATATCGAGGGTGCACTGTATGTGTAATATGTGTAATATGCTGCTCTTCAGACTTTGCTTTAGGTAGTTGGGGTTTAAAACGGCATTCTGAATTTGGAATTTGAATTTTGAGCCACTTTCCAGATTATTAAACTTATATATATCACAGTTTAATTAGGGCAGGATGAAATCTGCAACAATTTTATAAAAAGGAGCACTATGTACTGAGTACATACATCAGATCAATCACAGTTTAAGGACCATACGATTGTAATAAAAATAATAACAATAATATGTAGCAGCATTTGCATAAAAAATATGTGCTGCTCAACATGCATAAATTATTATTACCCCAATCAATGAATCCGTATACGCTATAACTTAACCTCCTCACCTCTGAGTATGGCTGCCATCTCAACCGCTAAGAGGCTAACACACTCACAGTTCAATCTTATCCTACCGGGTACCCATCCACTGCTGGGGGTACACTGATCAGTGTATAGTTTCTCATAAGGACTCATAAGCACTCTTGTAGCAATCTCTAATACACTTGTTTACATATGAGAGCGTTATGGTCTCATAGTGGATACGAGAGCTTCAAGAAATGATACCCAAAGTATTTTGCTGAGGATGTCGTATATACTCACATAGCTGAAGTAGAAGACGACCTTTTTCCCGTAGAACTCTGCCCGCTTGAGGTTGGGTACGATGCCGGAGATGACGTACTCGCGGAGGGTGTTGTTCATGATGACGTAACCAGTGGGGATGTCGATCTCCAGGACGGAGAGACCACTGGTCAGACTCTTGTCCGTGTGCGCCCAGCTATGGAGATGAGGAGAGACGCACATTGAGAAAATGACATTTTTATTTCGTATATGGTCTCGAGGCACATGTACAATTATTATTTTAAAACATTATTTAAACAAACAAAAAATAACATTTTAGACCTGCTTTCAAGATTCTTTGACTTATATCACGGCTTGCCAGTTTAGGGCAGTAGAAACCTGCAACATACGTAGCACTGAATGTTTCAGTAAACCTGGGAGCTCCGACTGGTACTGACAAGACCAATTAAGTTGATATTGGGGTTTAAAGCCATCGATTCTTTGACTTATATCACAGATTGTCAGCTTAGGACAGAAGGACATCTGCAACATCCCATAACACTAATTCATACTACTTAGCACATCATTTCTTTCTATTCATACCTCAGATTAACGCACAAAATATTGTAGTCAATCCTTAAATGCTATCGGATGGTAGTATGCGTTTTACAGCCCGAGTCTTACTTCTGAAATCAGTTTACCCCTGCCGTATATTCACCTGACACATGGAGACATTTCCATGACGGAGAAATTCCTGCCTCCCCAGGTAATGTAGTCGATCATGAGGTCGAAGAATTTCATATCGTTCTGCGTCGGTTTCAGAAACTGTGGATACTCAACGTTGACGGTTGTAGTCAGCTGCAATGAGTGGAATTAACATGGGTCATTTTATGTCACGTAAGCTGCGAGTGAATATGGAGTTTAAAGTTGCTGCGGGAATCTTTCACCCATTGGCGACGTTACGTAACCCGTGTTCTCATGAGAGATTTAACCCGCTCACTGCTGGATTAGGCACGGACACGTGTGCTTTAAGGCACCTTTAGTTGCCTCCAGCATGGAGAGTTAAACCAACTTGATTTTATGTCATTTAAGCTTGTCTTCAGACGAGAGTTTTGAACCTACTTGAAACAATTTTAAAGAATTAAAACGATTAAAATGTTCAGATGGTTTGAAACCGTGTCACGAAAATGATTTACTAAGCGAATTGCAGCCATTACAATGAAAGCAGTTTAGGGAAACAAGTCTTTTCTACAAGTTGCGCTTTGTGATCAGTACGTCGGTTTCATCAGCGTCTTCTCACTACTAGTGCCATTGTCGCTGTTAACTTTCTTATTATTATTATTATTGTTATTATTATTAATGATGTAAACCAGGTACAAACAAGAGAAACACGTATATTTACATATAAAAACAAATACAACAAAGTACAATGCGTCTCACCTGCATCAAAGCACGTCCGGTTCCTCGGGCTACAATCTTCATGGCTCCCCACACGATTGGCAACTGAAAAACACACGTAAATACATGATGGACTTTCTCTGTAAACAATTAAGCTGCATGTCCATGCATTTATGAAGTACTGTTTAAATCCTAGAATTAATGCGAGCAGAATATTAATGCGAAAAATGCGACCCCCCGTATTATCGCATTTAATTGCTGCGCATTAAAGGTAGGCCGGAGGTAAAACATGAATGGAGACATGACCATTCGCATTTTATTGGTGTCGCATTTATGTCTATAATCTAGGGGTCGCATTAAATTGGTGACGCATTAATTTTGTGATTTACAGTACTAGCTTAAAGGCTAGATCAGTTGATGCATGAATCATGAAAAAACAAGATAAATAGCAGAACGTTCCCTTTATTCATATAAAATATTAATATTTTGATAACTATTGAGTACTGAGGACATCAGTAAATAACAACTTTTGGGTGGATAAATCAAGCGTAATTAGTAATTATACAGGTCTATCAACTGTGGTATTATGCCTTTAACTGAACAGGGTTTGTATGCA
This sequence comes from Lepetodrilus tevnianus, assembly GCA_032361465.1. NCBI lineage: Eukaryota > Metazoa > Mollusca > Gastropoda > Lepetellida > Lepetodrilidae > Lepetodrilus > Lepetodrilus tevnianus. Next base: position 15,279 of record JAUTBX010152957.1, read on the forward strand.
TCAATATTAGACTCACATAGGCATTGGCTAGGTTGGTGTAGTTGTTCTTGTTGAAGGTGCGGATTTCTTTCCAGTTTGGCGTCGCCGTTGACTCCAGCTGCAGTACCAGGTCAAACACGTTCCTATTGGGGTCGACCTGCGTGAACTTGAACAGTGCCTCCATGGCAACCAGCGTGTCCTGAAACGCAAACATTTTGTTTTCTTTATTGTTATTTTTTAATATATAATTGGTGCTTAGAGCTGCTGACATCCATATCACTGCGAGCACCATCAGACAAAGGACGAGTTAATATTCACAATTTCACCTCATCCTACTGGGTACCCATTCACAGCTGGGCTCGCTCACCTGCGTGGAGGCAAATCCGCCTATGCTATTCCGCATGTTCTGCAGCCACCGCATCATTCCGTCGCGCTCGTACTTGATCCCCTCGTTGTTGAGGTGAGCCATCAGGGCGTAGGACGTGGTCTGGACGCCGTACGCGTCATTCTGTAGTTCCTGGCGCGGCTTCTGGAAGCGGATGGTGTTTACCATTTCCGTGGGGTTTGGCGGAATTTCCTCGTCGGCAAAGTAGATGTCAGTGCCTGAAAGTCATCATCATTAGTACTTATCTATAATTTGGCATGAAATACATTGACATCCCTATTTGATGAATTATCTCGGTAAATACTTTATGAAATGACAAAATGAAGAAAATTTCAATTTCTTATATTTTTTTACACAGCAAACCAAAAAATATTTAATTACACTAAAAAGTTTTTTACAAATTATATAGTGATCACCAAACAATTTTGAGTAAGTATTGTTTTATGCAGAGGCACAACATCTGAAAAAACGGAACAGGCAAAAAGGCTCAATTTGCATGTGCTTCCAGAAAAAAGCAAGATGGCGCCAAAGAGTTGCCTTAGACGCAGTGACGTCACTGTACGTTTTCTGTGCTGTCTGCACCACCTTGCTAGCGAGTACAACACGCTGACTGTCTGAGACCCATGCGATATGTTCCTTTGACAAAAGTGTCCAGCGTACTCTAGACTGTGTGCTGTGCTCAAAGGAACGCCCGCATGGTAACTACCGTATTCGAATTATTATATGCCCAGGGCGTTAAAAATATTTATACTGGGGGAAGTTTATCAAAGTCTGAAAGAAACATAAATTTGCTTGCGAAAAACGTGATATTTTACATCGGCTTCCTTCAAATTTGGTGATGCAATGTAAAATATAACACAAAGGTATACACAAAGGGAGGTAATTTTGCGGGAGATAATAACAAAGATGGCGGATCGATGTATAAAATCTATAAAATAGTTTAAGGGGGCGTTTATTGCAGCAGGGTGTTTAATACGTCGAATATGGTAGTCTATAACAGGACGTACTTGTCCTGTTTAACTTCATGAGGTTTCTGAAAGCTGTCCTGCTCTTCTCCTGGGACAGGGACAGGGCGTAGGCCGTTATGGCCAGCTGGAACACTTCTTCCTTCGGGATGTTGTTCACGTTGTTGGCCAGATAGGTGGCGGCATCGGACCTGGCGGTGTCCACGCAGGCCAGAGCTTCCTGTAGGAGGAAAACCAATGGGTCTGTAGAATGGATCAAAACTAACACTAGCCCAGCTATAAGCCTGGGTTAGTTCTCCCAATACTAAAGGTATGCTAAGTTCTAGTAAAAATCTTATTTCTATTACTATTCGGGCCACTAAGTTTTAAAGTTAGTTGTTATCGCTGCTGTAGCATTGAAAATGTAACAGTTTTTAACACAATTTTTATTATCATATTCCAATAAATTAAGGGCAGTCGGATATTTTCAAATCTGCTGAAATCATGGAATGGGTTAGTGTGGTGTGTTTTTTTGCATTGTGGATTAACGTCGCTTTCAAGATTTCCTCACATCGGAAAGGAAAACCCTACAAAATCTGTGCCGCTGAGTTTTGCGGTAAACGCAGTGATTTTGCTGCCCATCGGCCATCGGCAATTTGCCGATTTATTTTTCAAATGTCCGAAATGGATTGTCTTACTTCAGACAAAATGTCCGATAGTAA
>JAUTBX010153179.1:13801-30504 GCA_032361465.1 Lepetodrilus tevnianus
TGGTGTCCGCGGGTATTCTGTGAGGTGCACAGATCCAGCAGGTAATTACAGTGTGAGACAGCTAGACCGCTGTAGTGTGGCTGTAGTGTGTGAAGTGCGGCTAGCACTACTGGGGCCACCATCAGGTCAGTGCTTCTGGCGGCTAGTGCTAGTTGTGAAGGCCGAGTGACTAATACCACCAGTAGCAGGGCCTACCGTACTATATCTAAGTATTATATATGTATGCCCCACAACATAAACATGTCTAACAGGAGCCTCAATCAACCTTGACTACAGCACATACTCGGCCATATGGCATTACGAATAGAAAGTGAACAACAGCTGTCATAGGATACTGTAAATTAATGCGAGCAGGATGTTAATGTGAAAAATGCGATCGCAGTATTGTCGCATTTAATTGCTATGCATCACCCTATGGTTAGTCAAGTGTTTGAAACGAATACGCTCATAGTGTATGCACTGAAGACCAGGACAAAACATGTATGGAGACATGTTCGCATTTTATTGGCGTTACATTTACGTCTAGAGGTTGCATTAAATTAGTGATGCATTAATTTTGTGATACAATGGTCCTCTACAGAATCTATCAGTCTTGGGCAATTCTTCTCCTCTCAGGTAAAAGTCTATTGAAGGAATCTGCTTCATGGTGTTTCAACTGGCAAAGTTGAAGTAGAATGGTAACATTTTGGAATTGTGAGTGAGGGTAATACGATGCTGTTGTCAATATTTCACTAACCTGATTACCTATAATAATAACTGACCATAGATATCAATGGGCAATACATGTAAATATAATTTTCCTTTCATTCTGATCAATCTAAAGTTGTATTATAAACATAACTATCAAAATGGTTAATACTGGCCCTTAAAATGTATACATGATCAAGATTTTAACAATTCCTGTGTAAATAGCTTTCTTTCTTTTTTTTATTATTATTTAATTGGGGTTTAGAACAGCTTTCAAGATTCTCTCACTTATACCAGGTATGAGGAAAACTGCAACATTTGTAGCACTGAATGTTGCAGTAAACATGCAAGTACCGGCTGGTATTGATGGACCAATGACATCCTATCATGATCATGTCAGAAAGATAACTCACGAACATTGACACCAACCGGCCCCTTGGGATGGGATTTAAACCCAGGGACATTGGTTCCAAAGTTCACATTCTATCATTGGGCTACCAGTAACACCCACACCTGTGTGATTATACTAAATAGTTAAATAATGCTTGTATTATTTTGAACAAGAAATAATCATTAATACTAGAGTGGGAATTATTTTGAAAGCTGTCATATCAACCACATTTTAGACACAATTCAGAATAATGATTAGAACTACATGTTCGATTGTTCGTAATCTGATTACAAAAATCTATATTAATAAAATTAATATATTTAACAAATATATTCTGGTATATACCATTAGTATTTATTGATAACCTACCTTGTTAGTATTATTCAATATTTATTACAGGAATTTCATGCTGCAAATCCAGATGACACATGTTTACTTGTCTACATGAAGGATATATATATGAATATTCTACACTGTCACTACATCATTATTATGAATACAAGCCAACACCGGACATGTTGTAGTCAGTTTCCCTTCATCTCCACAGTCGTATGCAGCTCACTACCGACTCGCAACACATGTACAATAACGCTAAAATCAATAACACATTCTTTTCTACGACCCCATCCTCATGTCAATCCAATAATGCAATTTATTCAACATTTCATCGTACACTCATCGCAAGCTAATTCAATCAAGTTTTTTTGCCCTCGGCTATATAATTAATAATATTATCACTGGGTTCACTGAACGGGTGATATTCTAGTATCTATTATACAATGTTATAGCTGTTGGGCTACTGTTGTTATGGATATTCTGCCATGGTCTGGTGTGTTCGAGTGCGTTGACATTAGTCAGCAGCATATTTCACGGCTTATTTATTTTCATTTGTTTTGCTGGATAAGGATCTACAGATGTTGTTGTGATTGTTCGGCTGCGTTAGAATGCATAAAAATGACGAATTTGAATAAAATTATTTGCAATAATAAGCTAATTTAGTCATGTAGCACGTGCAATTGCAAATCAATATGGTTTGACAGCCTTTGTTGAATGGGAATGTAATTGAATAATTCTGTACCTAATTGCTTTGTAATACAATACAATCTGAACTAATCTACTGTGTAATTTATAATATTAATAACCTAAATTTATATAATTAAATAATGAAAATTAATATTGCCCAAAGTATTTTACAAATGATACGGTAACAAAGAAACACAAATAATACAATTTGCATTTTGACTTATTGTTCACATATACATTTGTATCATATGTATCGTGTAAATGTTAGGATCCAGGGGCTGTATATTCATAAAAGGGTTTAAAACATGAGTTAACCGTTAACAGCAAAAAAAATACTTAAGCCCTTTTATGAATACCGGCCCAGTACTATAATATAATACCATGTCAATGACATTGGTAGCATAAAACTATTTTAACATAACATTTCGAACAAAACATTTTTATTTTTAAACGTCTATGCGACTTACTTCATGTTGTTGGAAGGAAGGATGGAAGGATATCAGATGAACTTTATTCGCACTTGACCCTACGCATCCTCATTGTGATATCGTCAATCTTCGCATCAGTGTAACATTTCATGCAGAGCACGTCTCAACATCCTGAGCATGTTGCATGGACGGAACATCCTGAAATACAAGAAAAACCAGAGTCAGTTGAACGTCACATACGCCGGGTAAAAACTGCATCCCTGTATGACATATACTCTCTGGGATGAGCTGCACTTGCAAGTCAAATACACCAGTATAAGGACGTATAGAATGAATGTGAGCTACACAAAACATGTAAAACTTTTGCACTATAGAAAATCATAGAAAGTTGAGAGATACCGCACAGACATACCAGAAACATATCTACAGTATATCCGCCAGCTTGCAGTGTGGCAGTTAATCAATAGTCGTTGGTATCAACGTCATATCAAGGCCTTCCTAATTTGTTGCCATAAGCATCTATAGATGCACAGAGATTTAACCCATCGGAAGTTTGATTTAGAAACATGACATGGAAAGCCGGTTACAATTTAAATTCTAATAGATCTATGTGTGTGTCTTCCTGATACAGGAATACAAGAAAAGTAATAAATATTCATATAGACGTGTTTACACATAAGTACTGGGGATGTCTGCCAACCTTCCTAAAACAAATAATAAGCTCATGCATCGATACCCACTTTTGATTTATTTTTATTACCAGGGGCCCGTTGCTCAGAATTATTGTAGCGGATTGTAGCCTACAATTATTGTAAGGTCAGCGCTTTTTATTGTGGCGGGAGCCCAGGTACAATTATTGTAGCACTACAATTGTTCAGAGCAACGGACTCCAGATCGGTTTGCCTTGTTTATGGATGCGAGTGAAGAAATATAATGGCAACACTCTCTCCACTGCTAAATTGTTTGACAGAATGTATGCATAACTAACACGTAAAGATGTTTTTATTGATGCAGACAGCGAATTACGGTTTGGCACGGTTCCAGAGAATGTGATGATTGGCACTGGTGGCTGGCCTTGAGAAGAACATAGTAGTAGTAGTAGTAGTAGTAGTAGTAGTAGTAGTAGTAGTAGTAGTAGTAGTAGTAGTAGTAGTAGTAGTAGTAAGCCTGGTAATACTAATAGTAGTAGTAGTAATACAGGGTCAGAGTTTAAGTCTACTCATACCCTAGCCGTGACTGCATATGTGCACGACTCCTAAATGTCAATATATCCAACACAGAGTATAAACTGAACATGAGTAATTGGAAACATCCTGCTTGTGAAGAATAAATAGCGATATGTATTCATAGCGCATCAAAACCTTCAGCTTCAAAGTTCAAGCAGTCTAAAAATCAATGTCGATGTTTACCTTACAATTATGAATGACAAGAGCATCGGCCGTCCCTTTCCTCGGCGGCAACAACATCGTTGCTAACATAATCAAGAAAACCGCAGAGCATTATCCGCGTAATCTGCAAATTCCAAAGCAATGAGTTTAAGATTCGTATCCTCGATAATTGAGTAGCGAACACGGAATCAACTGAACCGATAAGAAGTGCAGTATGATTCACCCGGTATACAATAACAATGGCCCTAGTCAGTCAGTCAGTCAAGTCATTCAGTCAGACAACCTAGGCAGAGCAGGTCATCGCGAACCTTGAGGAACGGCCTATAGACAAATGCAATTTGACCTGACCGGCAGTACAAGGTGCACTGAACATCACGGAGCTCTCAATAACAGTCTCCCACCCACCATTGACCCTTTCAACTTCGGGATGCAATTGCGAGTCTCCATAACCATGGCAACGCCAACATCAAGACTGACAATGTCTCGGCACTCGATTCCCCCGAGGCATGTACAAATTCTACACGAGAGAATCAACAAGTAGCTCAAATGTGCACTGGGCTGCTATTAATAAAGCAGATGTAGGTCGTCTGACATATTGTGCTCCCGCCACCAGTCCAATGATATTTGTACATCAGCAGACTATTGGCACAGACAGCAGACCTGTTGATAAACGACACGGGCTGTCCAACCTCACTACGGAAACAATGTGTTGTCGCTGGGTGCACCGTGCCTCTCTGCTGTTGAGCAATGTGCAGCTGCACGGCGTAGTACAATCGGCTGCACCTACGTACCACCACAGCGACAGGAACAAGTAGCGATCTGGACTCATTAGGCCCAGTGGTAGTCGTGGCTGTACAAGAGCAGCGGCATCATTATTAAATTAACCCTCTGTCTCTTACATGCACCAGAGATGCTTATTATCAAGCCGGGATGATGATTAGTCCAGTAGAGAGAGATGGTTAACATTGTTAAAGGTCTCGCTTGTATTGTTGCGAAGTGAAATTGGCTGAGAGGAAATATAAATTGTACGTTGACGAAATTTGAATTCTGTTCGCTCTTTTCAATTGGGAGTTTCCCGTTTTCTTCAAGATACAGGCAATATCACAGTGACCATGGTGACCTGGCTAGATAAAAGGAGAACTACAACATCTTGGCATCGATAGCCATGGTTGATACTGACAAACTAATGACAATATCATAAATCTGATAAACGTCATAAATGTGTTCTGGCACAAAACAAGCAGCAAGATTGTAGATATTAACACAATTTTATTCACAATATTTATCATTAAAAATTATAATAAAACCAGTCACACGACACAGAATTATTGATAATCTTTGGTACTGGAAACTAGCGTAATTCATAATAATATTGGCTACTGCGAAAACACATTATTCCACACTTGACAGTGTTCATCCATTGCTACTTTCTGCATAATCACAATTCCCATTTAATTCATACAAAGACTGCTTTCAAAGCATTACCTAAAAGCAATGGGCAATGGTTTACCATGTTCTCGCTGGAGGCAACCAGGGGTGCCGGATTACCAGGAAGCATGATTAATCTAACAAGGACAGAGTATTAATACAATCCATGGCCATGGTGAGGAATGATGAGCTTCCATTACAATAAACGACCGCTCTCGGACATATCTGATGGCAAGCAATCACAGACTAGACGCGCGAGCCGTCATCCAGTGATTGATGATAAATGATAACCACAACACAGATTACAGAGATGGTAGGAGGTAAAAGCATGGGAATCAATGAAGGAACAAACAAGAGGTTGTTGGATCTCTCCCACTAGCACTAGCACTCCTCACAGAGAACCAATCTATTCTCATTGTACTGTGAACTACATGATGAAGGCAAGGAGATGGCTCAGGTGCCACCAGCTAGTTTGCTTTTAACTCGCTTTCCCATGGTATTTCAGCAATACATGCAAACAGTAATGCCTGCAAGCCATGGCTGGTACTGAAAAACCAAGGATGATGCCAGCTACCTGCTTCGAATACTGGACAAACTGAAATTACCCAAATAATTCGAGCAGGCAAAATTAATTAAATGTGAATATTAGTAAAGAATATCAAAGTTGAAAATGACCGGTGTTCATATAATTATGGACAACCAAATTAAAGTACAAAATATGGTCGTAAACAAAATGGTAATAAATATTACAGGATTTAAAATTAACTATTCCAGGATTCAAAATTATTAGGGTAATTACAGTACTTTTAACTATCTCCATGCTGGAGCTGTAACCATAAAGAGCTGTAACTGTGTCTATTCCAGCAGGAAGAGGGTTAATGTGATCAGACAGATATCCATGATGATGACATACATATTACCACAATAGGTGTCACAGCTTCTACTGACCACAGTACTTACATATTTACACAGTACTTATATATTTCAATGCCATCAAACACAAAGTGTTGCACAGATAATGATTTGACTTATTCAGTGCTGTTACAGATATTTAAGATAAGGCCTGAATGTTGGTGGACATATAAATGTACATGGCAACACCTGCAGCTATCATTACACCATGACGTGGTGTACGACACAGGATATAGATGTAATGGATGAAATTATTAAGGGTGCATTCACGATATTAATTTCTTCATATTTATCAGCATTCTCAAGAAAAATCCAACTTTAATGATTTATGCAAATTCAAATTGTTTTATCATTGATATATTAAAAACATGTAAACATTGAACAGAGTTCAATACTTACAAACATACAAAATACTCAAAAATTAAGTCATTGCAAATAAAAAAAAAAGTAAAAAAAGTAAAATAGTTCAAGCTCATGATTCCTCTACTGCTCCAAGTATGTTCAAAATGTCGCCAGCAGTCGTCACAATCTTACCTCACTTATCCTCTACCCGACAGGCACGTTTGACATATTTCCCAAACCCTGGCATGCGCCACTTCAACAACTGGGGGCGATCAGCTACGCTAGCAGTAGCAGGTTCACATGTAATGTAGCTAATGAGCTCTTACTAGGACATGACACTAGGACAATGTGTACAGGCAGCGCCCATCTGACCAGCGACTCCTATTGTTGGTCAGACACTGGTAAATCCGTCCCCACTTCACTGTACGGTAGTTACTGTGTGATGAAGTGGACAAGAATGTGTCTTACATACTACACATGCTCCGGCGGTCCATTTCACGAAGATGACATCACGCTGGATTATGCCTTACATTGAACGAGGCCTGGAGGCATTCAATTAACCACGAGAGCATTCTCAGTACCAAGCCAAGTGTAATGAGAGAAACGTAAGGTGGGGACATTTGAATGACACAAACTGTAACTTGATACTTATCAAAAACATCTGTGACTGAACAAACTATTATTGCTAATACAGGTATTTTGTACAGAGGGGTCCCATCTTGGGAATTCCCCATCTAGCCTGGACAAATCTATGCGTTATGTCAATGGACTACTTCGCCTGCGACCACAATAGAGAACGTAGGCGAGCTGTCAAGTGAATTGGAACATCACATCATAAACACATGGGCCAACAACTCGGCCAATCCCAATACACAGCTTGCAAGTGTACTGTAGACCTACCTATACAAAATAAATGTACACGGGTACATGGAAGTGAATGAATGTTGGTAGGCCAACAACAATGAAAAGCACTACGTGATGACATGTACGTATATAATAACTTGCATGTAGTTACTATTGCTGAATGGTATTGTAATAAATATATTCCTAATACAAACCACGTCCCATTTTATACATCAAGAAAAGTGCAGGATTTTGTGTTATATGCTATTTGCAACACACAGAAGCAATAATGCTAAATCACCAGATCACCATTCATAAATCTTACGATAATCAGGATCTGGTCGCCAGTACAAATCCTTTCTTTCAACCTTGAACATATATTAAGTATTAGTTAGCACGTCCAGCAGTTGGTAAATCTGACATTAGTTTTGAAATCTCATAAAACACAAAGTTACATCAGGTTCCAACTGCCTTAGCCAGATTGCCATAATTATAGCAAACAAAGAGTCCTCGTTACTTCAAAATAGGCAATAATTACTACATACTTACTACTAAAGTTTCCACATTACTAGTAAATACCAAGATTGAATAATATTAATGAAACTAAAAATAATACATGTAATTATAAAATAAAATCCCATTCTAGAATCTACCAAAAATATAGTAGCGTGCCAGACTAGTACTGCGATCAACCGATCAGAAAACTGACGACACGAAGCATTCTCGCGTCACTCCCAGCATATGAGAGTACGTCACTTGACACTAATACTTACTAATCTGATCATTGAGATTAGACTCTGTCCACTGCCATTGACGGGAGCATGAAACCACAGACACACAGCAGGTATGCTTCAATTAACAAACTGGGTCCAGGACACTACTGCCAGTGACAGCTTCCATAATACACCCCCTGAAGACATATTTACACCTCCACCCCATGAAGACAACACACCTCCACCCCATGAAGACAATACATCTCCATCCCCTGAAGACATATTTACATCTCCATCCCCTGAAGACAACACACCTCCACCCCATGAAGACATATTTACATCTCCATCCCCTGAAGACAACACATCTCCACCCCATGAAGACAACACACCTCCACCCCATTAAGACAATACACCTCCACCCCGATTCACAATACCTTTCTCAAGACATACACGTCAATCCACAAACTGGGTCCGAGATGCTACAGCCACAGTGACAGCTTCCACAACAGACCTCCACCCCTTGAAGACAACACACCTCAACCCCTATTCACAATATCTCTCCACCCCCATTCACAACACCTTTCTCAAGCCATACACTTCAATCCACAAACTGGGTCCGAGACTCTATAGCCACAGTTTCCACATCACACATCCACCCCTTGAAGACAACACACCTCCACCCCTATTCACAATATCTCTCCACCCCCTGTTCACCAATACCTCTCCACCCCCATTCACAATACCTCTCCCTATCCCCATCCAAGATACATCTCCAATTCCACCACAATCAATTTAATATATTCTCCATTGCAATCGCAGACTGTTTGTACAAGTGACAGACCTACGTACGACGGCAATCACCAATGTAAAGAATCTCACTTTTCGTGTTTAATAAGACTGTCCGACAAAGTCGCGACGGCCCACTTTAATTAACTGCCCTCTGTGCCGCAGTGACTGACTGCACTCGTGTGGGTCATACAATCAAGAAAACGTTAGCCTATCAACTCATAAGGACTGCTGTACAAATATCAAGTCAAATTGATTACTTTGGTAAACATGGTAGGCGTAATACATGCCAATGACTCAGTCTGTGAGTGTGTGATTAATGATCACCAGACGCTAGCTAGCAAATTATGATTTATTTTTATATATTTATTTACTTACTATATTCATCGAAAGTAAACCTGGTCAGGATTACAAAGATGGCATAACATCAAACTGATTTCCATTCATATTTACTTTAGAAAAGCCATCATAATTACTTCATTATTATCTAGGCATAACATTATTTTTTGTCTTAGATTACTGGTCAGTGTGTACTCATTTCTAGATCACATTATATAATAAAAGGGAGGGGTGGGTGCTAGGGCAGTGGTAGAACGTTTGGGCTTTAGATGCCTGCCCTAAACTTACAAGTCATGATGTAAGCGAAATAATCTAGAAAGCAACTCTAAACCCCAATTATTTTTTTTAAATAAGTAAAATGGAACGTGATGCACAACGAATAGGTGGATCAATAACATGTTTGTTATGTTGTCATTATCACTGATTATAGTTAGCATCAGATGGTAACATTGTGTATTGTTGTCAACATTCAAAATAATAGCAATAAGTACTCACTATTTAATTATCACACCAGACAAGAAGAATCTTAATGTTGAACAATTATTAAAAAAATATTGAAATATTCTACATACCATTTACCGGTATAAGGAACGAGGAGAAAATCTTAGCAAGCACTCAGACGAGGTCCTCCCAACAAAGTGCTTCAAGGTGTTTATGAGTTGCATTTCCATTACCATGGTGATTGTTTGTGCAAACATTCGGCAACTAAGGAACAGCTAGCAATGTAGCATGACTAGACAACAGATGGTTTGCCACTCGTTGGTCGGAGTTTCTATCGCTGAAGTACAATGTAATTTAAACAAGAAATAAATGGCAGTGTAATTAAATAATAGCTTGGAACAGGAAGTGCACTAAATAATCTCCAGACTTAGTCTGAGTAAAACTATACTGAATCATTTAAACATCTCATGTATGGCTATCTCCAGTGTATTATGTACAAGTCAAATTCATCCATAAAATTATCCACAGATCCATTTGAAATTGTAGCTGTCACTGTAATCATGGTAATATAAATAATGATGGTTGGTATGCATGCACTTTATTTTTTGTGTTATTTGGCTTTAGAAATTAGAGTTGCTTTCAAGATTCTTGCACTAATATCACAACATCAGCAAGAGAAAACCTGCAATATCTGTAGTGCTGAATGTTGCAGTAAACCTGCAAGAACCGGCTGGTACTGACAGACCACGGATGATAACTGCATTGCCACTCTACAGACAGCACATCCTATGAAAATCGCCCCTGAAAGGTATCTTTCGCAAACCTTGAAGTTGGGGCCCCCAGAGCGGGATTTGACCTCGGGACCAGCTGCTCAGGACTTTGGGTCCAAACTTTCTACCACTGCACAACCACCCAACCCACAGGACATGTAGAGTACATACACACTACTGTGACTCATGATACTCAAACGTGTCAAACAGTGGCTCAGTCAGAGAAGCCCATCTGTTGCCAGTGTTCACTAATCCAATCAGCTGACCATGGGCCGATTGCAGAAAGAGGGAGCATGTCACCATGTAATAACGGGAACACCTATCAGTTACAATTTACAAATAGCACTGGAAAAATAATAACACTTTGTAACTTAGGTATCAGATAGGCTAGTACTAGTAGTAGTAGAAATTCATAACATTTGTTATTTGTACCACATTTCAGGCTAATAAGTTTTAAAGTTAGTTTCTATCGCTGTTTGCATTTATTTGTATAAATTGAGTTCTATTCATACCAATTAAAAAGATGTTTCAAATATTTTGCTTCATCTTTATACAACACATCATTGTCCATGCTCAATAGCCGAATAAGTGACATTATATGGAAGGGTTTGTGTAGTCGACCAATCTCTCTGTTCTTCAAACTATATGAGAGCCATTCTACAAATTTATAAAATTGTGCAATGTATGGTGCTATATTTATAAGAGTATTGAATTTGAATGTGGTGTACTATTTTTATAGAACAGATGATAAATTAGGACAGTTATGAATGGACTTTTAACAGACCTGTATACTGATTCAGGGTTAGAAGTGTCCACTCGCTCGGTAGCCTGATCCATTTCTTCTAATACTAAAGGTATCCTACACTGTAGGCTAGTAGTAGCAGAAATTTCATGTTTTATTTATATCATTATTCAGGTGAATAAGTTTTAACATTAAATTCAATCCATGACGAATTATTCAAGATTAATATTGATTATATTATATACCCAGAGTACACCATGTTTTCCATTAATCAAAATATTTTGTAACGTTAAAAGGATATAAAGTGCAAGGATTATTATAAACAATGTTTTTGCTGCCCATCGGCCATCAGCAATTTGCCGATTTATTTTTCAAATGTCCGAAATGTCATGTTTAAAATACATATATTATTAATTTATTAACAAAATGTCTGAAACTCTTTTACTCAGTTTTAGTCATTCGGGACAGCTGAATCACTGATAAACATCTATTTTTTATATAAATGTTAGATTTCATATATTTAACACACCACAACCTAAAAAATTGCGGAATGTGCGTGGGCAACTTCAAAGAGAATGGCCTAGATTAGACGAAGTCAGCTGAGGGGGCACGGCATTCCAAATTTCAATCGATCAATGTAAATTGTAAGCTTTGAAACATGTGACAATGAGCGAGCAGGAGTTTAAAATAATCAGGGGAAAACCTAGAATGGAAATAGGGCATCACTTCGCAATTGAATAACTGACCAACTTACAAATCCGATTCAGATACTGGATGCACAACAGAAAGATAGGAGTGTCTGTTGTATTTTTCATACCACAATGAATGCAGTGATTTACAAACTATTAACACGACCTAATGTCACAAGTTAGCTGCAGATCTGTAGCTATAAGATGTCCCACAACTGTAAACGGCATCGTATCGCTACAGATCTGCAGCTAGACACAACTGTGACAACATTTAAAATCGTACGAATCATCGTCGAATGTGAACAGGATGAATCATTGAACTTGATCAGCTGTTGATCTTCCGATGGAACAAATAACCTTGATTTACACTAGTGGTATGTTTAGATGTTAACATTAGCGTGTAAGTCTATGCTGTATCTTGAATGTGTATTTATATTTCAATCACACCCGTGTAGGAAGTCAGACATTGTCCACTGATCGGGAACAACAGCGATCGAAATCGAAAGCATGTTTTTGAATTAATATCTAGACTACTCTAATGCTGTCATTTTCAAAATACTTACCATATAATTACAATAAAGTGTATCCCCGACGTAGTCTTCTTATTTTTTAATATAACAAATGAATCACAAGCAAAGGAGAATCACGCAGTATTCCGTAAACACTGTCAACACATTACAGAAGCCAAGCCAAATAGTATCTTCCTGTCTTCCATTTTGAAATATTATCCAATGACCTTTGCATTGTATTACTACGCCGAAATTAGTTGGAAATTAATCAAATCAGCAAAGCTCGAATGTGCATTATTGTTGTGAACAACAGAGATTTAATATATCAGAGAATTAGCCACTTTGGGTGTTTTCATTAACTATTTGCACGCCAAGTCAATAGTGTAAAGAACTCATTTGTGTACGGTGTGAGCTGCGTTTGGGCTACTGTTTCCAAATGTTTCTGGAGAACGTGTTTCAAACTGTCTAGGTAGTGAACAATAGACTACTAGTATATCGATTCAAAATGCTAAATACGTCGTCGTTACGGGAATATTGCAACCACATCGTGAACAACATCTGGCGTCAACTGATTTTATTTTTAACCAGTCCACTAAAATAATAATAATAATATTACGTCAATTTACGAGGCCGATTAGTGAGACGCACAGCTTTCCAGGAATGTATGCATAGGAATGTATGCATTATCAGAGCATTAATATATTAATTACATATCATAAGACACAACAAAAGACATATGACAAGTAAACATTTGTCATTAAACTATTTTCGAGAGTATGCGAATAAACGATGCAATATATAATATAACCAAGAGTTGTATAAGAGCCAATATTGTATGACAAATTATAACTTATATATTATAAATACACAAGATCGAGTACAATGCATAGTATGTTGAGGCTCCATTCTTCACTAATATTATTTACATGATAGTCCCAGTCTGTACATCACCTAGCTTTCTTTTAGTCCTTCATAATTTTATTTAACAGTATTAAATATATATTAGACTAGGTTACTATATAATCAATATGATTGCACTTTCAAATCCTGTTGGCCAATCTGCAAATATTTTACGAGTACATCGTACATTTCAAGACTTTCAGATTCATGAGATTATTACACGCATAAATACGCTTAATTTTTGGCACATTATCAGTTGGGGTCGCAACCAAAGGTTTCAAATTATCCGAACTTGTAATCGATATATTTGAGTTATGATGACTTCATGTACGCTGTGTTGTTAAGCGCAATGGGAAATGTACGATATAACTTATAATTATCAGCTGATTATATTATTACGATTTTAATATATTATCGTGACAAATTAGTGGTAAGATAAGTGGTAAAAGATAAACAAAACGTGGTTCGTAGTAATTGCATATTTCTGATACTGAGTTACGTTAAATTCCGTGAAGGGACAAAACGTTGTCTTATACATAATGATGGTTTACAATTATAGTGTTATAAAGTTTTAATTATTTCAGAAAAATATGACCATTTAAAATGTAAATGTGATTTCTTTTTACCCCTGTATATTTTATATATAGTAGGCTAATAAATACTCTAGCTGCAGTTCTGTAGCTATTTCAAAAGAGTAAACGGGGCTGCCAAGTTTTATGCGCGAATTCCCTCCATATTTAAACATAAAAGGCATATAACTTGTAACAAAAAATACAAATAGTTTCGAGTTAATAGCAACTTATTAAAAATCTGTGTGAAAAAAAATACCCGTGCTTGCCACTGAAAATTAATAGCGACATCCCGCGAGATGTTGTATTTGCCGGAATTACTTCCCTTAGGTTGCCCGCCACACTTCAAACATGAAACTTCAAAACTTATGACTTGTAAACAAACAACAGATGTGATTAATTTTGACGACGCTTGACATCAGAATGGATGAAGACATTGACTTTAGTGCTATTAATGAAAGGCATCAGCAGGTAAGAACAGACATGTTAAAGTATTCTTTAAGTAACTCATATTCTACTAAGATTTCGAATGACAAATGACTGCCTCAGTATTCGCTTGCTTATTGTGTGAGTGGTGTCAAAGTGCCACTTTAACAGTTTAAGTGGATCCATGGCATCTAAAACTACTAACTAGTGTTAAATCTCCAGGATAACTACTGTATTAGTAATATCAATGGGGTTGATTTAACGTAATTAATATATAAGAAATACATTATATTTATATATTTTTAATGAATGTATTCTTTCGATTTTCTTTTAGAAGTTTTATTTAGTAATAGTCAAATAGTGTAATTCAATATGTTTCAGGTACAAATTTGGCTACAGCAAATATATGGAGGTGAATCAGTGCCCAAGTTTGAGCTCAACGCAAGGACAATCTCTATCCTGTATACACTGATGAAAGAGAACACAGCCCAGGAACACAATACTCAGCTTGTCATCGAAGATCTCCGACAAAAGGCAACAGAATATGGAGCTGAGGGTAGCTTAGTACTTACCCGAGTTGTCTAGCATTAAAGTGTTTCAAGTTAATGTGTTCATTCACTATTTTCACATTTTCTTCCACAAATGAGCAGAGCTGTCCATACATAGAATTATTGTTGCAATATTTCAAACCATAATAAGAAATATCTAATACCAATTCATGAAGATGTTGATGCAGCTTTAAGCCTATAATGTTATTTTCAGCCCAGCGTTTGTCTGCCATTCTGACGGAGATCCATTTGACCCAGGGATGTTTGTCTCAGTCTGGCACCACTAGTCTCCAGACACTGGCTAGTCTGGCGCTGCACCTCGAGCTGAAGGACGCATCAGACTCCAGGTCAGGGATGGAATTTAATTTTAAACGTACTCACATGAATAATGATATAAATAACAAAACATGAAATTTCTACTAGTAGGCCGTAGGATACCTTTAACATTAGGAGAAATGGATCGGGATGCTGTTCCGGGCAAATGTGTAGTTCTATCCCTGCTAGGTAACCTCAACATAAATCTAGATGTCGCAGCGTATGGATAACATTATTTCCTGGCCACATGATTACAAAACTTTTCTGAGTATGATCTCGTGGTCAACTAGAGTTTTCTTCATAAATCGCCATATAAAATGAAAGCTTGAGGATGAAATCGTACTCAAAACGTTTTGTAATCTCGAGGCCAGGAATAAAAATTAACACCAGCTCACAATGTTGGTTATAGGTATCCAATTGGCTAGTAAGACATCTGGTAAAAAAAATAAATATTGGTTTTATTATAACATGAATCAGAATACCTTATGGTACGCTATGATATCATAGCCATATCATTATTTACCGGTAAATCACAATCAGATCTCGCGTTTTGTTCCGTAACCATTTGGACATTCTTTGACAAAACATAGCGAACTAGCGAGTGTCAACATAACTAAGCAACAGTTTCATATGTGATTTTAATGAGATTACGGCAAAAGATTCCTGTGACATAACTCACGAACTCAATGAAGCCACCATAAAATGCTCCCTGTGTTTGCTACAGTTACCTGTTGGCACTGCAGTGTCTCTCTGATGAAGCAGCGAAGACATCGGAGCAGAAAGACGATGAAGAGAGAGCATTGGCCCAGTTCACACACAAGTCAAAATCTGCCCTGCACAAATACAACTCCCTTCTCAAGTACGTATTTCTCACATTGTAGGACCATGCACATTATTTTATTGTTTTTCAGACTGCCACAGGTCTGCCCTCAAAATGCTGCACATTTGTATTGTTTTAAAGAACATTCTGTGTCACTTATTGTTTGATTTTGTTGTTGTTGGTTGTGTTTGTAATACAAATTCTGGTTTAATATGTTTATGGATTTCATTGTTTCAGTCGTTATAAGGATTATACACTTTATTCACTTAAAATACCTCAGTTATCAAATTAGACTTTTCTTGCCCCATCATAAACAGACTGCCCATCCTCTTAAATATTTTAAATTTGTATTTGTGTTTGAGAAACTATTATTTTTTATTATGCGGCCTATGACATCCTTTTTAATTTCTCAATGTATTTCCTGTTGGAATTTCATGAGCAAAGGGAAGTAATTTCTTCCTTCCTGTCTTTGATGTTATGGTAAATAGCTTTTCATGCCAAGTATGGATAATATTTTTTTATTTGTCAATCTTCTGATGTGATATCGTCATAAATGCTTTTCAGTATTAGTATTGCAGAGAAAATATGTATCAAATTATTTTTGAATTTAGTGTTTCATGTTAAAGGCATAATATCACAGCTGATAGACCTGAATAATGGACAGACGAATTTCGATCTGAGACTAACTACGCTT
>JAUTBX010153180.1:0-17299 GCA_032361465.1 Lepetodrilus tevnianus
GAATCCTTATGCAGAAATATTGCATCAACTTGAGCAAGTGTGAGTGATAATTACAGTTGTTAGTTGCGAATTAGTTGTTGGTTTGCATGTACAAAAAGTCAATTGTATGTCCATAACTACTTGGTTTATAAACCATAAATCATAATCAAAATGACAATTATATATATTTTTTATTTTCTACCGACCAAATATTTTCTATAAAAATCCATAAACCATCTAATCAAATAACTATGGCCTTATATAGAAAAATAAAACAAATATAAAAAAAAATATGATTAAATACGTGCAAGTATGATCTTGCCCCTTTAAATGAACATATCAATGCCCGTGAACCAGATTTGTCGACATTATTTGGAAGGATACTGAGTACGATACTCACCGTTCTGTTATACGTCTATTATAAAGAAGATGTTGATAAAAGAATTCAGTTTGTGAACAGCATAAAGGATAGAGAAAAAGACAAGTTATTAAATTTGATTTAATTAGCGAAGTTATCTCTCCTTTGAATGATAAATAAAGAAGCAGTTGTCTATCTATCAGGGAGTGGTGTTTTTATGTTTGTGTGCGTGTGTGTGTGTGTGCGTGCGTTTGTTGGTGGTGGGGTTGCATAATATGTATGCTTGTTTTGGACTAGTTCTTAGCTAGAACTGCAAAGTACATTCACTTGACATATTGATACAGTTAGGTTATCATTTTGTGCGTAGTATATGACATCAGAGACTCGCCATGTAGTTTATGACTGGGTTCCCTGGAACTGTCAGAAACTGGAAACTACACATTGGGCGCATCCAACGTCACATACTACGCACAAACTGATGACCTAACCGTATCCATAATGGTAACCCGTAGTGTTGCGAAACTGCTCTATTGTGGCAACCCGACAGGACTGTAAAGAGTGATGTCACTACATATGCTACAGCAAGAGCAAGTGCAGCACAAACTAATTGTGGCTTCCTAATAGTGATCTAGAGTGATCATACTTTTGTAAAATTTGACATATATTTTGTAGTACTCAACCAGAAGAGGGGTACAAGTTATACCCACACTTTCCTCATGAGTATCGGTCAATATCCAGAGGTCCCAGACAAAAACTGTAGGGATATTGACCAACACACCTCGGAAAGTGGGTATAACATCACATATTCACTCTCTTATCAACTTCGTCTTCTAGTTCTTCAGTTTTCTCATTTAGCTCCCCATCTTTGACAAGTGTACTAATCTGTGTTTTTCACTGTCGGCTGATCCGGTCCATATTCCTTCCTCAGCTATCTCTAGATTCATACATTTTTTTCCTTTTCACACACTGGGTTACTCTTGCGGTAAGTAACCGTACGAAAAAGCGCTACTCTTTCAACACAAATATCAAAAGAAAACGTAACAAAATGTATGTCAAAAATTGTATTTAACAATGGGAAAAAAATAATGATGTTTTCCAATAAAGTGACACAGGAAAATACGGTAAAAAAAATCTAAAATTTCTCTTAAACTAAAATTATTGGTTGTTTAGGTGTCACTTGCAATGACATCTTGAATATGTCAAACATAAATTAGCTGTCCATGTGACTATTCAATCAACACACAATACAGAATATCCAAAGACTATCCATCTACATCATACTTTAATCTCAGTCTCCTTATAGTTCAGCACTAACAAATTTAATACAACATTTAAAAGTAGCATACAATAAAAGATCTATGTAAAATCAATGTGATGGTTAATGAAATGATTGGAAATGCAGTTCAGTTCAGATAATATAGTACCAAGAGAAGAAAGAATGATGCATACAAGCAACAAGAAATGTAACACACGATTTTCTATGCATCATTCATGATGTTGATGATTTAACTTGGCGAATTAACAATTATGCACATAAATTGTTCCAAGTATATCGATAACTACATTATAATGAACATAAACCACACGTGGGGACATATTGATGATAGCAAGTTGACAGATAGTCGTTCCACATGAATTCCCCACAATTTTGATATATATATTTAACAGTCAGTTATCGTAAATCAGAAATGAATATGTACAAAGATGAATACAAAGACAACACAGAATCAAGGAAACAACAGACAAAAAGTAATGTTATATAGATTATTATTATTAATTTGTATCTTCAACTAACGCTAGACTGATTAGACACATAAGAATAACTTTACAAGTCACTATTGTTTTTAATATTAAAATATTCTCATCATTGAAATTCGTGGTTTTAAAGTAAACCAAGGTTTCAGTATACAATTAACCCTGGTGCCTGCCAACAGCACAATGATACGAGTACGGAAACTAGTATAGGTAGAATATGTTGTGTATACATTCTCAATATAACCACAACGACATACAGTAGACATTGCATACAACGGCCTCGCATAAACCGCACACTCGCATATAACAGACTGAATCTGAAGTACTGATACCGTCTAATGCTAATTGCAGCATATGCGTATAACGGACTTTGCATATAACGGACAGAAATAGCCGGTCCCAATGAGTCTGTTATATGCGAGGTCTACTGTAATTGCAATGCTGGACACATCACAGTGATGAGACCATGCTGTAGACAAAACAAGCGTCACAGACCTTGAAAGGTAGGTACAAACAAAAGAAAAATGCTTTCCTGGCTATTAACATTAATCTTTTGTGACTCGGTATCCAGCCTTGAGATATAGGCCAACTTGTGGGAATTTGAGCTTTCCATTGTGGCAACTACTATTGAAGTTTTCCACTAAATATGCATTGCAATCTAATTAACAGGCAAACACAAGGTGTTGACAAGATTGTGTAGATCTTCTTGTTACATTTGAGAAATTACCAAAAGTGTATCGACCTGCTACATCCTCACCAAGTGAACGATTGCACAACGGCATCCAATGTACAGTTCCCAGATATCGCGTCGACCATATTCAAGAAGTACGTACATACATACAAGACAGAAGACAGACAAGACAGCGACAGTCTAACCACGGCTTCTGCCAACGACACATTGAACTGACAAGTTATCCATTAAGACGACAGGCGACACACAAGATGCTGCCGGTGGTGTCACACTGCCATCTATTTGCTGCCCCCGCTGTAGCTTCCGTATCCCCCCCAGCCACCGTACTGTCCGGACGTGCTCCCCTGATTGTAGCCGGTGCCGGTGCCAGTGCCAGTGCCAGTGCCAGTGCCAGTGCCAGTGCCACCCCAGTAGTTCTGGCCACCCCAGCTGCCCTGCTGCTGACCCCAGCCTTGACCGTAGCCTGACCCGGATGCGCCCTGACCGTACCCACTCCACTGTAAGGAAAGCAGGACACCATTACAGTAGTAAAACATATAAATGTGAACTGAAACTGAAATGAATGCGAACATGGCAAATACAATTTCAGATGCATGCTCAGGATTTTCGTAACAGACGAAACTTAGGAGTAAATGATAGTTAATACTCAAAATATTAAGTTTATCATGTAATTTTCTGTCTATGATTTTCGTATCTTTATAAAAGCATCATCACAGTAAATTCTTGGTACAACCACATTACTTGCAAAATGCATCAAATTAAACATTTTATTCAGAAATGATTGAGGATTGGGTTTTTTAAAATTGGGGTTTATAGTCACTTTCTAGAATCTTTCACTAATATCACAACCTGAGGATTGGTACTCCAGTTAAGATTCTTATTTGGGTACCACTCATTACATCCAATGATTAACCAAAACAAGATGTTTCCTTAAAACAAATGCAATTATTAATACGGTCAAAATATTCTATGTTAACTATTGGAGTAATTATCAACTTACATTTCCATATCCTGAATTTGCACCCCCCCATGTTCCTTGATTTCCGCCCCACGAGCCCTGGTTTCCTCCCCAGGATCCTTGATTGCCACCCCATGACCCCTGCTTGTTGTAGCCCTGGTTGTAGCCCCCACCACTGCGGTTCTGATTGTAGTTACGATCATATGACTGAAACAAATACAGATGGTGTTCAAGTAACAGCAACAAACTGAGCATTCTGTTGCGCTACACAAAGCGAAGGTACAATAATGGTAATCCAGCTAGATGGCTCTATAATGAATACAAAATATAACATTATTTACATAACTGATTTGTTATTTTATGTCGCACCATACGCAATGAATGGAGATGTCAGGAAATGCAATAAAAGGAAGCCCTACATTGTTCTCCTCCAAACATCGCCCATTTTTTAAAAGATTATCGATAAAACAGCTTTCATGAAAACATTATTATACTCTAATTATAAATTATTATTATATAATTAATTATTAAAGCCAACATGTATTACCTGACGATAACCTGAGCCGCCCGATCTGCGGTCCCGATCGTCATAGCGACCACCACCTCCGCCGCTACCACCAGATCTGTAGCCTAAATAAAGATTAAATCAAATATTGCAAAATTCGGAAATACTGAAATATTCCAATAATAGTAATTTCCAAATATTCTAACCCATTTATGTCAAATCAATAAAATATTTTGTGAAACCAAATGAATATTTCCATGTCTACTATAGATCAAATGTATTGCAGTACCTAGGTATTTATTTATATTTATATACTTCTTTTCAAACTTTCCAGCAATACAAGAAACACAAAAATTAACAATGGGTCTTGACAAAGACGAAAGATTGATGTAGCTTCTAACAGTCGTCATAGTTACCTCCTCGGAATCCACCACGACCACGATCACGGTCACGATCGCCATACCCACCACGGCGGTCTCGGTTGTCATAGCGACCTCTTGCTGCAAACCAACAAATTGGATGTTGACTTTCGAGTTATTTAGAAAATAAATACATGCTAGATAATATTCATGAAATATTTCATTTATTTGAAACAGACCATCAGTGAAAGGTTGTAACTGTTGCAGTAAAAATAAATGCTATTATAAACAGAAAATTACAATAATAACTTCATATCGCATGCAGAATCCTCAAGCAAGTAAAGGAGCTATGGTCAAGATTTCTTTCTTTCTTCTGAAACAGGCCCTAATTGAATATTGACCAATGAAACATCAATTGTACACTTGGTATACTTGCCTCAATAAAACTTGCTCTTAAATACAAATGATTAATTTACACACAACACATTTCTTAAATACTATAAATCACGAAATTAATAGGACCTCTAGATTTTAGACGTAAATGTAGACACCCAATAAAATGTGAACGGTCATGTCTCCATATATGTTTTTTTCCTGGTAGTTACCTTCAATGTGCAGCAATTAAATGTGACAATACAGCAGTTGCATTTTTCGCATTAATATTCTGCTCACATTAAATTCATGATTTACAGTAGAGCTGCAACGATTCACTCACGTATTCGGTGCACCGAATATAGACCACTGACGAATCGCATTCGTTATTCTTTACATTCTTTACATACACGAATAATATTCGTATTCGCCACCCCATATTCATGATACGTATCATATTCGCCACTAGGTGTATTCGTTGCAGCTCTAATTTACAGTATACAAGATTCATATACCAGATTTAATAAGGGTCAGTTTCCTATTATATAAAACCCATTCCTTTGGAAATCGTAAAGTACAATGCAGCAGCGATATTGCTAGAAATATGCAACATTGTTTGCGATAAACAAGCAAACCTGTGAATGCTGATACTATGTAAATACTATGTTTTGTATATCTATACAATATGCTAACATACAAGGTGGAGAAACGTGCAAAATAGCTCAAGTTGAAGACAAACATTCACTGTCAAAATGCCAGCACTTACTTTCTATAATAGAAAACAACTTTACACTTAATCACCAAACAACATCTGACAAGACAGTCAGACTGACACATAATAATGTGATGGCGTGTTCAGGATTACATGTTTTTGATCAATTCTACACATAATGTTACATAATGCACATATTTTCTTTTTATTGAAAACTGGGTCGCAAAACACTTTGTTAGCTCTCCTTGATACCCAGTGGACTTTACAATGATAATATATAACTTCAAAAAGACATTTTCAACATTAATGGTTCCAGGTAATTACTTCACATTACAACAATAATAATGATAATAATTGTAATAATAATAATAATAATAATAGACATACAACAACAACATAAACTCACTTGAGCTAACAATTTACAGTGAATTAAGTGTATTTTAAACACCAAATATCCTATTGTATGGTATTTACAGAATGTAGATTCGACCAATTTATCAATCAAATATGATCTGATGCATTACAGTACATGTAGCACTCAGCATTAACAATTACATAGGGCAATCACCCTCCCTATTGCTATACTTTGTGATGGTTTACACAAGGACAACGTAAACATGTTCTAATATTCAGAATCAATTATTAATGAACAAATTCAACATGTAGTTTCTCATTGCACCATTTAAGAGAATAATTAGCTCCTATTCAAAGCCACTTGGGATCACGTTCTATAATTTAGCAGAACAGCTGTCGTTTGAATGCTCATACTTCACTCATCACAATGTTCTCAATAACATGTACAGATATTTCCTAGCACAATTTGACAATACTTCAAATTCAAATAAAATTCTTCAAATGTTGATGTTAAATCTAATAGGACAATCTTTACATAGACATATAAAATATAACATTCTTCAAAAGCCGATGTTACTTTAAGTATCATAGTCTTCAAATACTGATGATACTTCAGAAAACTGATATTAATTTAAATAAAACAGTTTTCAAATATGGACATTACTTCAACTGCTGTTACTTCAATTATAACATTCTTCAAATACTGATCTTACTTCAAATGCAACGTCTTCAATACTGATGTTACTTCAAATATGACCAACTTTAGTTTTTTAAATACTTATGTCACTTCAAATACAAGTCTTCAAATATGGACATTACTTCGACTAGAATGGCCATTAAATATATATGTTACTTCAATTATAACGGTCTTCAAATACGGATGTTACTTCAAATATTAAGGTCTTCAAATAAGGATGTTACTTCAAATATTAAGGTCTTCAATTACTGGTGTTACTTCAATTATATCGGTCTTCAAATACTGACATTAGAAGAACTATAGCAGTCTTCAAATTGTGATATCATCTGTCAAATATAACTGTCTTCAACAATGTCTTAAAATACTGCTAGTACCTTGAAAGATAAAGTGAAGCAAATGCCTGAAAGCAGAGATTCCTACTGATGAACTATCCCAGAGCGATGCCTACCTGAGAATCTGTCTCCCCTGAAGCGTTTGTCGGGTGGGGGTAGCGCGGCCTGCCCCTCCTTCCTGTACTTCTCCACCAGTTTGTCGATCTCCTCCTTGTCCTGCTCTGTGAACTCTACCGCGTCGAACAGCGAACCTGTTTCCGGCAGTGTGAAATTGGCTACGAAAAGGAAAACGTGGAAGAGATTAGAGTCAACCCACGGCCTGCGCTGTATGAATTCCTGGAGCGGGAACCACCTGACATTCTTTCTCTCTCTCCGAGGAATTCACCCAGTCGTCACAAACCTGAACCAGCAGTTAAACATGCTTATGGGCCTGCTACAAGAGTTAGGGTCTACGATAAGCTCGAGGAAGGCTTGACAGGAGAATAACAATCGGCAGCAGGTGCCCCGCCCCATATCCGGTGGCGATCCCTACCTTTCATTTCAAGAACAGCTTTTTCGGGCACCTCTTTTCCCTCTTCCTTTTCCCGTTGGGCTATTCGGGTTTTGTAATCCTCATCGGTAGGTACTACCACAATGGCCTTGCGTTGAAAACCTTCAAAAGGCTGCATTTTACGTCTCCGGGCCGATGAATACACATTTGTCTAATCGGCAATAAAGAACATAAATAGATTGTGAGTGTCCTCGTCTCCTCGTTGCCGTGCCAACTGGATGTTATCAGTGGCAAAAATGTCAATAAACAAAATTACATCGTGTCCAGCATCCGTTGGTTATCTGCAAGACACTTCAAGAAACACATGTTACATGGTTCAAACACTGGCCTATACCCTAACACCCTGACGTTCGCGCCTATCCCTATCAACCTATCTGCCGTTTTCCGCGGAATACGCAATTCCGCGACTTACCTGTCATCGCTGAAAAGGAAAACTTACCTGTTTTGTTAAATCAAACCAGTGCAACATGTTCTCATATTCAAAAGTGGCAGTTTACATCGTCTGTAGAAATACATCATCTATCCAATATCCATATATGCATATGAGAAAATAATTTTACTTTGCGTCATAGATAAGCGTGACCAGCCGAGCCAAGAGCCATCTCAGAAACTAACCTAATTTCAACCAAGCTCATATGCTAGCCTAACTCCAGCCTGGCACAGACACACAATCTTAATTCCAACAAGGATCAGATGCTAGAATAATTCCAACCAAGCTCAGGCATTAACCCATCTTATATTCAAAGCTCATAAACTAGCCGAATTCCAACAAAGCTCAGAAACAAAAATAAGTTTAACTAGGCTCAGATGCTAGCATAATTCCAATCAAGCTCAGAAACTAGCAGAATTCCAACAAAGCTCAGAAACTAAAATAAGTTTAACTAGGCTCAGATGTATAATTTTAATCAAGCTCACAATTTAGATTAATTTCAAACAAGCTTTATAGAAACTAGCCCAAATTCCAACCAGGCTCAGACATTAGGTTAATTCAAACCAAGCTCAGATGCTAGCCTAATTCTAACCAAATTAGCATGATCAGGGCTCACAATTGACACTCGCCTGGGCCATTTCTCCCAATGCAAAACGTATCCTAAAGGTGAGTAAAAATCAACAACATTTGTTATTTGTATCACTATTCTGGCGAGTATGATTTAAAGTTAGTTTCTATCACTGATAATTCCAACCAGGCTTAGACACTAGTCTAATTCCTATCAAGTTTAGAGACTGGCAAAGACACTTCAAAGCAAGCTCAGAAACTTGCTGAATTCCAAGCAGGAATAAACACTACTCATTCCAACCAAACTGCATTTCACTGAATAAAATATGTCCTCAAAGACCACCTTGCTTCATTAGTTAATACAACAGTGCAATCAATTTGCAAATATTATCAGATACATACTGAGAACCTTAATTCAAATCATACTACCCACTGATAAAAGCACAGTGATAAAATAAGTGCTGCAAAACTGTTAAAATCAGAAACTCTTCAACAGTAACAAGTTTACATAGTCATACCCTTGTACAACATGATATATACTGTACCATATTCACACATTAAATCGGTAATTTCTGTATACCATTGATCATCTGATAATAGTGAATTAAAATATATGTAGCGTATTCCTGCAGCGTGTCCTATGTGTGAGCTAAGCAAATGCGTAGTAAACCACAATGAATATCATGATGCACACTTCCGGCAGCGTTAGGTTAGAATTTGTAAGACGCTGAACGTTCAATTCAATTAGATTTATACGTCAAATCACACAATAATTAGCTCCACAAAATTTAAATTATAAAAATTGAGCATGTGATATTATGTCATGTTGAAGCGACGACAGTTTACATGGTTAGTGAACAGGAATTTTCTCAATGATGTACTTTAACTTTGTTGAACATCGCGAGCATTTTGATTGTAGATTAATCAGGTAAAACTTAAATTTGGGAGAGGGTAGCTTAATTATAATCAATGAAGATGAGTAGCTGACGGTACCTTCGTTTTAACCCTATAATTAATAATAATATCCATTGTCAATTGAATTGATGTACAGTGTACTCTGCAAATACCGGCATCCCTGTACTCCGGCAATCTGCGTATATCGGCACCAGTGCATTTATCATTGGTAAACATGTGAATAAAACGGCATCTCTCTATTCCGTATACCGTATGCGTTAATGTACTACTAATTTACCTTGTATAAACCGGCTCTGGAGTCAAATTATTATTTTAAATGACAGCCGTTTACCTGGTGGTCGTACTATAGTCGCGGGACAGTTATTCAATTGGATTACTATCCGTCAGCCCGTATACTCACTGAATTGCCCGTCTTTGAGTTAACCAGCTTAGCATTCCGGTAATCATTGTAAAAACAATATTGGCAGCCATTCATTTAATTGGCCGTCCCAGTCGTATGTCATTTATGTGAAGATGACACACAGTTGATCAATGGGATTGCTATGCAAGTACTGACTAAATTACAATGACTCTTTTTAGAGTTAGATGTGCCATAGTAAATTTAAGTACATATATATGCAATGTGTTCAAATAGAGCTAGATTGCTAGTATCAGACCACCAAAACGTAAGCGTGTCGTATATGTGTGAGATACACACGTGTTATCATAGTTGCATATGACGTTGACCAAAGTCGAACGGAACTCTTGATAAACTGAGTAATCCGGCACTCTCTCAATACCGGCATATTATCTTGGTCCGAACGAGTGCCGGTATATGCAGAGTACACTGTACAATAACTGATGTGATGTAACAAAAAATACTGGCTTTAAAATGCTGAGCTGAATCGGCATATTTAAACTAGCCTAAAATCAATGTTCTCGTCATTAGGCATACATTAAAAGAATATCAGTGTAAAGATAAAACATTACTTTGGTCAAGTAGCCTAGACTCGAGTTGCTACTGCATTTAGACATAAAAGCCTGAAATGGATTTCTACGAAAAGAAGCACTTGTAAAATATTCACAACATTGTTCAAACAATATTCTGTTGGAGTAAACAACTTTTTGAGGGCATTTCTAGAATACATGCTCCAACTGGCTCATTTGAGATAGAAAATAGAACCAGACCGAAAGAATAGTGAGACAATTTGCTTAATTAACAAAATATTAATTTAATGTATGATTCATAGTATTGGTTTTATGAATCAGATAACCCTTCAATTAAGATGACATCCATCCAAGCTACAAATGTAACATTCTGCCTTGGTTACAAAAATCTATCACTTACTATTTCAACAATATTCTGGCTTTGAAATGTCTTGATGAAATCAAGAAAGCAGAAACTACAAATAGATTCTGTGTGAATCAGCATAAACACAAACATGTTCTAACACTACAATCCCTGGACCCATAGTTAGACATTGAAGACAAAATTGCCACAGATGTTTCGCATGTTCTTATAAATATGGTTCTAGTTTTAATTATGTTATTTCCCCATATTAGTACAAGTACAATGATATAAACATAACGTATTTGTAAACTTTGAACATGTTTCTGGTCAGGTCTATTGGATGTCAAAGTTGTTTCTGGCTTGATGAGGCACTTGGGATAAAATAAGTTTTTCTGCATCGACTTTCTCAGGATATAATAACAACATTTAGGACATTGATGGATACATGCCTATAGCTCCAAAAATATTAAAAATGGTACTTTACTTCACAAATGGAACACTCGAGAGTTATTTCCTCTCATAATTTATAAATACAAAAATTAGTGTGCAGACAAAATACCTTGTAGTAAAATTAAAATGGATACTGATGGAGAATCAACTTCCAAGAAGTATTAGTTACACAATATACAGCCTGAATATATAGTCATTCAACACACAATGTTAGATCCTAAAATAGAACAAACCAAAATGTCTGTACAATCCAAGAGATAAAGAACAAATAAAGTGTCCATACTATATAAGATAATAAGAACATACAAAAATGGCTATACGATTCAAGAGATCAAGAACAGACAAAAATGTCTCCATACCATCCAATATATTAAGAAAACTGATATGTCCACACAATCCAAGAGACAAAGAACTAACCAAATTATCTCCATACAATTCACGAGATTATGAACAAAGCAAAATGTTCCCATACAATTCAATTCATGAACAAACCAAAATGTTCCCGTACAATTCATGAACAAACCAAAATGTTCCCATACAATTCATGAACGAACCAAAATATCTCCATACCATCCACAAGATTAAAAACAAACCAAAATGTCTCCATACAAGACATTAAGAAACGAAGAACCGTCCATATCATTCAAGAGACGAAGAACAAACCAAAATGTCTATACCATGGAAGAGATTGACAACTTGGCTCAAGCTACCACATTCTTTTACTTCATTGTTCATGGATAACATCCTTGCAATCGCATATCAAGTTCCATCATCTTACATAATTCATGACATGTGTGTATATAATATATAGATGGATATCCTCCTCCATGCAAACTTTCGTCGTATTTGGCGATCGGGGTCTCTCCACATCAAATGCATCAAATCTACTCACCTTTAGTATCTTGAGGGAGACTCATCCACGTCCTTTCGAATAAAAAATAAAACTTCACATACCTTTTTCTTGCTGGGATCCACACAACCTGTGAAAAGCAACATGTATAAACACCTACCTTGTACAACAATATCCTCATCGAGTTTGAGCAAACACATACTTTGATTACATTTGTTTCATCCCAGAGATATGTCCTCTCAATCGGCTGTCGGCATTGGTCCAGTCTCACTTTCCGACTCTCTTCTACATAGCTACTAACCTAGCACAACGCTACGTACCTGATCAAGGATATAGTTTCGCTTTTTGCGAGCTGCAATCTCAATCATCCTGTTGAGGCACTTTGTTGCTTTGTCGATCAGCACGTCCCATCTGCCCGCATAGTTCTTCTTGCGAGGCAGACCCATAACCTAGAGAAAATAATAACAACATACAAATTTGGGAAACTAAATAGCAATGCATTAAGTTAATCCATGATGGACTAAAAAGAGGGCAATACTCTCGAACTGAAGACATATATTTACCAGTAGCAATTGATTGAATTGGTGGAAGGGGGATATTTCAACCATACACGATTTATAATCAGTGTGAATGTCTAAAAGATTGGCTGCTTTGATGCTAGATATATAATCCTTCACGTACATATTATACGTCACATTATATGAATTTCATAAGTGAAGAAATGCAATACCTTCATTTTGTCGATGATGTTGTTAGTTCCCAGCACATTGTATCTTTTCTCAGCATTTCCCAGGGCGTGTTTGTCTGCCCAGTAGGTCTTGCCAGCACCTGGCAGTCCAACCATCATCAGGATCTGTAAATAACAATACATCAATGAAACATCCCTGCAGAAACGTCAACTGAACATGATAGCATAAGCAGGGGTTATAATTACAAAAAAAATAAAAAAAATGAGAGCATAAGAAGTTTTAGATTGAAAGGGATGTCATACTCAAATTATTATTTTTATTTGGGGCTTAGAGGCGCTTTCAAGATTCTTTCACTTATATCACGGCTTGTCGGATTATGGCAGGAAGACACCCACAACATCCGTATGGATGAATGTTGCAACAAACGTGAGCACAACAGACCAACAGCTCATCCTATCAATATCGCGTCAGAAAGGTAACATTCAGGCTCCTGGGCCAGAATTAAAACCAGGGGCCTTTAGCCCATAGGATACCTCAACATTAGGAGAAATGGATTGGGCTGCCGGGTGAGTGAGAACTTTGCCCCATATTCATATTAACGTCATATTTCATGCAATTCTCATCATGGCAAGTCAGTGTTGCTTACTTCACACTCGCCCTTCTGTGTCGGAGGCAGTGATCCACGAATACGATCTTCCGCTGGGACGGAGGAAAAGAATTCATAGCCGTCGGTCAGAGGGAACCATGGCTCTTCCTGAAACAAAACATCAATTTGAGAATCTTTCATCCATCATTACGACAGATCTTGAATTGAATGAGTGATTATGGATTTTTACAATGCAGGAAATTTTCACCAATTTGCGACGACAATATTTAATTGAAAATATTTCAAATACCCACATAAATCATGTGGATAAGGTAGATTTTTTTTTTACAAAATGAAAGAAAATTGAATAGAACGTGAGAAATCTGTTACTCAACATCAAATGGTTTTTAAACAGTCTTTGGTACTGGCTTACCCGTTGTCCGAAGTTGCACTCAAACTCTGTGTTCTTGGTAAGAATGTGGGGGAAGAGAGCTTGTTCTCCAAGTGTTTCCTTCTCAATGTCGAAACACTTGCCCAGATCTGTTCCATTCTTTGCATATGAAATAGTAGGCTGTTCACTATCCAGATCCTGTCAACAATCATTACACATTTTATTTAACCGGTATGATTACACTCAATCACTTACCAATATCACATACAAGGTTGCTTTGCAAATCGTAACTAGAATATGTCAGATGTTTTATTGTAATTGACAATGATGTTAGCAAACCAGGCCACAATTGTTAAAAAAACATGTAGCTCTACAATACATGTGATAACTCTATGAACTCACAATTATCAATTGGAACAAACTTTTATCCTTCCCAAGAAATGGAAATAGCCGAGTAATAAACTCAGACAAGTTATTTTATTGACGCAAGTTTGATTCGAACAATGAACTCATCAGGCCATGCAAATCTTACCAAGTAGGCAGTGATGACATCTCCTTCAGAGAATTTCTCGCCGTAATCGTTGAACTTGCATTCAGTCGATGCTTTCCCGGTGCCACCATATCCATAGGAGAGAGCCTCCTCACCTGAAACATGGCTTCAGTCAATACACAAAGCTCACCTGAAACATGGCTTCACAGTCTTATACACAAAATATTTACCTTTTAAAGTATTTCAGCTAGAATTAAACCGGCACCGGCAAAGAGTGCTATAACTTGTATTTGTATTGTAGAAAGTGTAGGGTCTCATTGCCAGAAATATTAAATTGTAAAGACATCATTCAAGTGTTGTCATCTTGATACGCTAGTCTCAATGGTTAAACTGTCAATTTCTTAAATACATTCCAACATACCCAGCTGTGTTGACGAGGAATCTACGGAGTAGCCAACACGGACAACATGTGGATTGGACTCTTCAGCGGGCAAGTGATCAACGTTCAAATTCTCCAAAATCTGTTTTTAAAAAACAAAAAATCAATTGTTGCTAAGATGTCCATACAGTTAATCACATTCATATTTACAATTCCAATTTGAGGCGAGTGAGCGAGTTATAGTTTTATGTCGAAGGAGGAATCTTTCATCCATATTTGAACAAAGAATATGCTTGTGAGTGATTATAGTTTTAACATTGCTGCGGGAATCTTTCAAAGAATACGAAAACACCCAATTTTTTTTTTCA
Source organism: Lepetodrilus tevnianus (assembly GCA_032361465.1). NCBI lineage: Eukaryota > Metazoa > Mollusca > Gastropoda > Lepetellida > Lepetodrilidae > Lepetodrilus > Lepetodrilus tevnianus. The sequence continues at coordinate 15,008 of JAUTBX010153180.1, forward strand.
TTTCAAGAATATGGTGGAAGTGCTCACCTTGACCTCAAAAGCCAGCTTGCCCTTGTTGACGCCATACATTACGCGAACACCAGCCCACATAAAGCCAAAGCCCTCGACTGTCAGAGGATGAGCTTTGATACCATTCTCATCAACGCGCATGTTCAAGTCGCAGTTGACTGAAACGAGACAACAATCACAAAAATTTACTACATATATTTTGGACCTTTGCATTTTGAATACAGTAGTTTCTGTGTCTTTCTAAAACACTTTTTTTATCAAGCGCATCCAGAATGACAAAACGTATTCTACCAATAATAATATTTAATAAATCTGAGTTATCAGATAGAATCAGTGAATATGAAGGACTATCAGTTCCGTAAAATTATAGATGCATGTCTATATTATGAGCATATAATCTAAATTTCATTTATAGCATTTCACCGGTTATCACAACTTACAGCGATCCAATATGAAATCTGTGCCAGATTCCCATTTCTCATCATCCATCTCTGGGGGTGGGCGCCTACTGCTAAATAAACACACTCCATCAGTGACTACTTGCAACTATATTCAATTTACAGACACCTTTTTCAGTAATAATTCAAATACTAACATAATAAAAACAATCCTAAACATCTTAAGGATACATTAAGCTTTGTAAATTTCAATTTCTTACAACAGTACTAATATACATTTATTTAATTAATTATAAAAGTAACGACACTATAAAATCTTCTCCCCAGTTGTCTCAACTTTATATACTCCCCAAATATTGTACGATTACTTTCGGATTTTGAGCAACAACTACGATATGTCAACTTACTATCTGTCCCGAGATCGCGACCTAGATCTGCGTGATCTTTCGTGAGAATGTTTCCTTTCACGTGAGCGAGATCTTGAACGTTTTCTTTTCTGTCCTCTTTCATCATCTACAAAAGTTACAGAATACACATTATTTATTAATTCCAAATTATAACTACAGCCTAAAAACTTAAATCTTCACATAATATTGCTGTAGGATTCATTCCAATACTAAATAAAGAGAAAACAAATTCCTATTTATCAAAATTAAAGGCCATTTAAATTGAAATATTTTCTAATCTAAGTCAATCATAATGGTAATATTGACAAAGACTGTATACACTTTCCACGAGACATATCACTGCCAACATATAGCGAGAAAATGTACTCAAACAAATTTCAATTCATCACTCGCCTCCCTTTCCTTCTTCACCATCATCCTGTGACGTTTCGTCAATCGTCTGATACTCTTCGCCCAATTCGTCAGCAGGCGCGGCATCCTCCTCGCCATTCTGAGCGTCGGTCTTCTCGGCAGCGGGTGCACCTTCCGCTACAACTGGCTTAGCCTCAGCAGCAGCCTCCTTTTCAACCTCCTTTTCATCCTCCTTTTCAGCCGGAGTCTCTGATTCAGCTTCCATTGCAGTCTCAGACTCTTCCTATAGGCAATACAAATAAATAACATAAAGTGATATTTTTTTTTAAACAATATTATTTGTTAAATTCTTCTTTTTTTTTGCAAGAAATTATTTCCCATCTGAAACTTTTAAATACCCTTATTTCTTTTTACTCAAGACCCATTATTAAGATAGAAGTATGCAGAATGATGGTAATAGTGTTGTAATGGATTAAAGTTGTTTCGCCACAATCCAAAAAATTATGAGTTTCAGCAATTGAAAGTTCTATTATCTCATCAGCTTCACCATTATGCACTAAAATAATACAGTTGAAATGCAGTGTGATTGATTGGAAGCGAAACGTTACTTCATAAAAATGCACAAGTGGGTGCAAAATTACTGGGGCCGCAATGTGCAACATCTGCCACCCATTGTAATCATCACCTCAGGTTGGCTGGATTCTGCAGGGAGATCCTCCTGGATTTGACTACTGTCCTGAGACGATTCATCAGCACCTCCTTGTGAAGTGTCCAGAGATTCATCTAGATCCTCTGAAAAACATTGGGGTGGGAAAAATAGCATAATTTATCCATAAAGTATTTCAACATTATAATAACATGTTTAATACTGTTTATTTAGAGAGATACGATAATATTAAATAATCAAGCAAGTATTTTCAGTATTGACAAAGAATTAATATACAAGTGCTTTACGTCACAGCTGGAATATTTCACCCATGAACGACTGACAAAGAATACTTCATATAGGATGACAAGCAATTGAGATAATGTCATGAATAGTATGTCGTATAGTGTTGGGAATTGGTTAAAATTTCATGATCGATCATCACTTCATGCAACCAACCGATGATCGATTAATGATTGAT
>JAUTBX010153291.1:0-15091 GCA_032361465.1 Lepetodrilus tevnianus
TAATTTTATTCATACAAAAACAGGACGACCTCGAAAAGAAGAATCCATGAAAGCTCTTTGTGTCTCAAACCACGAAAAAGTCGCACCATGGAAATTTCCCGGTATACGGTATATCCACATTAGTAAATAAACACTATTCACACATCAGTAAATACACACTATAACCATATCAGTAAACACAATATATCCACATTACAGTTATATCCAGATCAGTAAAAATCCACTATATCCACATCAGTAAAATCCAGTATATCCACATCAGTTAATATACACTATATCCACATCAGTAGATATACACTATACCTACATCAGTAACGGTAGTTATTTCCACACCTGTAAAAACACACTATATCCACATCTTCAAATATACACTATATCCACATCAGTAAATAAACACTATGATATCCATATCAGTAAATACACACTGTATATCCCGCAGAAGAACCTTGGCACTACTATCACATATCCTACAGCCTGTACACGTGTAGTGGTCACTCCTCCGACAGTATCACCCACTGACGTAGTAGTGTGACTCAAACAGCCATCTGTCTGTACAACACAGTCACACGGGCAATAAACAAGGGGCGGCAATTAAGACATACCCTAATCAAGTTGCTAATTATCTACAACAGAGACCTGGTAATAATAATCCATATCACACACCGTATTCTCGTATTACTGCTCGACTGGCGGGCTGCCAGGGATGACTGTGGGGGATCACGAGTGCATATCTACCTGCTCGCTTGAATGGTGCCGGCATGTCATGTATTATGCACGCGTGCATGCCGACTTACATGTTAGGTGTGAGAAATCAGGCTCAGTTTACAGGCCGTTGTTTGTTAATTGCGATGTCGATTGCTTGAAAAGCTCCCATGAACATGCTGTCATACATTCTGGTTTACCTTATGGAATACATACTGGCATACATACTGGCATCCATTCTGGCATACACTGGCATATATACTGGCATATATACTGGCACATATGCTGGTATACATTATGGCATACACTGGTATACATTCTGGTATACATACTGGCATATACACCGGCATACATCTTGTCATACATAATGAATACTGACAATGAAAGGAGGATCTTCAAAGGAAATGAAAACATTCTTAAAGATCAGAAAAGAATATCAAAAGCTAATATTAGCAAAGGCTAGTGGTAGCATTAGCTAATTTTAGTTCTATATACCTTGTCAAAAGAGGTTCATTTTACAGGCTGAATTATTCATGCCAGTAGTGATTTTTTTTAAAGCAGGGATGTCGTATCAATACATTTGATCAAGGATTTAATTAAACCACAGTGTGTGCTTCATACTCCACAGGGAGTTGATAACGCTTGCTACACCTGCATTGCTTTCAAGATGATGAATTGAACTGATATACAAAAGTAGAACAAATAATGAATGGTGAAACCATTTACAAATTTTGTTATCTTCAACGTACCTTATTGATACTAGCAAAACTGCGTTCTTATCATCGTTATTCTCTCCAGATAACCAATTAAGGAAAATGGTATTAAGCGATTCATGCACACACATATATCTGATGACAGTCACCCACAGGACATGCTTTATTCAACACTTCATTGATTTTACGTGAACAAATCTGACAATCCACAGACACACAGGTTCCGCGTGGATGAAAACAATCCGCACTATTTTTTTCCACTCGCCTTGTACTGTATCCCAACATTTTAAATGAAATCTTATACCTCTTAATATCAAACTTCATAACAGTAATTCAGTATTAATATTAAAATAAGTTTATCCTGGCTTAAATGATCGAATAGAAGTTAAATAGACTTGTTAATACTCAATAGACTCGACGAATGATATACTAACCATAAAAATATAATAAAAATATATAAAACCAAAACTAAATACAATAAAAATTAGAAATGTCACTAGTAATGGTGGAAGGATGATTTAACTCTCTCCGTGCTGGATTAGACACAGATACTGCTCTTTAGGGCATCTCTGGTTGCCTCCAGCAGGGAGAGGATTAACCACTCAAATGTCGACACTTACACTGACATTAACCCTCTCCATGCCAAAGGCAACTGGCGATGCCATAAAGACCAGTGCCAGTGCCTAATCCAGCAGGGAGAAGGTTAAAGTGAATACTCTTCAATATCTAACCTAGCTTACTTCAGAGACAAGCCCACCCCTGGCAAGACAGCACAGAAAGAGTGCATCACTAAACATGCACAGGCAGAAGAACAAGATGATCAGGATATTAAGTCAAATGCTATGCAGATGCATCTGGTGCTAGTAATCCAAGCAGATGCTCCAGTAAACCACAACCACATTGAAGCCCTCTGCAAATCTCTGTTACTTCACTGACTCTGGGGTTGATGAGGTGCGATGGCTTGAAATGGGGCAAGATGTAAAACAGTGGAACGCATGAGGATTATGCAGTGGGGGTCCCGAAACACGCAAGGATTATGCAATGGAGGTCCAGAAAAAAGCAAGGATTATGCAATGGAGGTCGTACACAAGGGGATATTGGAATGGAGGTCAGGAAACACGTAAGGATTATGCAATGGAGGTCGCTAGACACACAGGATTAAGCAATGGAGGTCGCTAGACACACAGGATTATGCAATGGAGGTCGCAACTGTATCACGACAACTCCACCCATATCACATTCACCTGCCCCGCCCACTAGCTAACTATGGCCATAATAGTCCATGGCAATGGTACTGAGCGACTGTAATAGGCATTAAGACACAAATAGTACTCGATTAAGTGCGTGTCACTAGGGATAGATTGTCATGCTAGCAGGTGATACGCATGTACTTAATGAGCAAGACACACACAATGCTCACGTATTCTACATTAATTGTTAGTTACTTCTATAGTTTATACATTATTTAAATACCATACAAAGTACTTTTCATTGGGTTTAAACTGTACTTGATATAATATTCTTTGTATCTATGAGATACAATCACTCACAAATTATACAAAAATATTCACATACAATTTAAATAATAATATTTCTAAATATAATTTGCAAAATATATTATGCCAACAATGTAACAAGATAGCAACTGTTTTCAATTTACATACATCTAATTTTCATATGACAATTTGCATTGGTTGTAGCTGATCAGCATGATCAAGTTATAAACCAGTATTGAAAGATAATTAATATTTCACCAATATTTTTCATAAAAATCAACAAAGACATCATATTCTCTTTCAAAATTAGAAATATAATTTCTCATGTTTTCCCTTCCTTTCATGAATGTTGTCATCATTCAACCTTCAGCTCATCTTCACCATACACAAGCCAGCATATTTCTCTTCACTTCAAGTGTGACCCTATTTTTCAAGCACAATCTAATTGATCACCATGGCAACATAGAAATGCGATGAATTACTGTAACATTTCTTTTAGCATTGTCATATTTCTCTCAATTTCACATCCATTATTTAGATTCACAATGACGTGTCTTCCCTTGTCCTCAGGCCGATGTTAATGTGTTTTATTCCATTGATCTAAAACTTTCCACTCGAGTCTCAACAACAGCACATCATTATCATTAGTCTGTTTGCTATGAAAAACAAATTAGAAAAAATATCATAATACCCGGTAACCCAAAAATAATTAGCGTAAACATATTTTAGTCGATGAAAATTATATTTTGTATTTGTAATAACTTATATTATTACAAAAAAATAATCCTCCAAAATAAAAATATAAATATATAACTTAAAACAAAAATATCACAATATCAGCAATTGAAAGGTACTCTAGCACAGAGTTTATAAAAAATATCAATTTGTTGAAACATAAAAAAAAATGGAAAAAATATTGGGGAAAAAAAATTCATTGGGATAAAGTTTTGGTAGATTGCGTGAGAAATATTGGACAGTCCCCTAATCGTGGAGTCTGCGATGAGTCATCAAAGCTTTACCCATCGAGTACTGTCGGCTCCCTGGAACTGCAAACTGCACAGATCAATACATCCCCGGCAGATAAGGCACATATATGGACTCACGAATACATCCAGTGTTCCATAGACTATTGGGTCCAGTGCTTGATTAGCAGTAGCAATTTGCAAAACGGACATCAATAATTCGAGACAGGCGTAGGGGTAGTGGGAGAGGGGAAGGAGAAATTGATGCCGTTTTGGGACGAGTCAAAAGGTTACTGGGATAGAGATGTGACTACTATGTAGTGGAAAAAGTAATCACTTTGGCCAGACAACAGTTACCAGGCAGACAGCACGCAGACAAGACTTAGAGACAGTGAAGACCATGAATATTAATAAAAAATAAATCTAAATATTAATGAAAATTCAATGACAATAACCCGAAATAAAAACTAATTTCAATGCCTCAGTGGACCTACAACCCATTACCAGAATCGAATCAAAATCTGCAAAGCTTTTCTCACAGTCGCTAGAAGTCTGACACATTTCAAAGAACAGCATGACTGCCAGACTATCGGCAGGCCGGATCCTTACTAGCAATGACAGGACCATGACTTCCAAATACCTCACCACAAAACCTCACCGAGACTAAATTATAACTTTCCGATTCTTTACCACTTTCTCTCACCATGAAACTTCCCCACACCACAGTACCTTATCACACTACCTCACCACAGTACCACTGTACGTTGCCACAGTACCATAGTACCCAATGGTACTTCACCACACCATAGTATCACACCATAGTACCTCACCACAGTACCACTGTACGTTGCCACAGTACCATAGTACCCAATGGTACTTCACCACACCACAGTATCACACCACAGCACCTCCTTGGCCACAGACCAGACATTCCACTCATCAGCCAATGCTCCTCCATTGCAAATGGAAAGACAACAACCAGAATTCTTTCCCTCATCATTTCCATTCCTGTTTATTTGAACTCGCATCATTCGGTACCAATGACAACAGTCCGGCAGTTGGACACATGGATCGCTCGTCTCCATGTGTCTGACTCTCACTGCAACTGACTGGTTAACCCTCCTTAACACCCAGCTAACCCTTTTATTGCCAGGCTGATAGCTTCCAGGATATGGTCCAACGGCAAGTTTAAAGACTCCAGCCTTTAGTGGATTCAAATATGCATGTGAATTCTATAATGCATAAACTTACACAACTGCAATGACATTAAACGACACAGATAAGGAAGGTGTGTGAAACATATACTGTAAATAATACATAATTAAAGATTCCACACTATATTATTTCCAATACAGACAACCAATAAAATGAGCAAATTATTTATCCAAAATGATCTTTTCACGAAACGACCTATATTAATTAAATTCCTCTATTGATTAATTTAATACAGATCACTGATGAAGAGCATCTCCAGGTGACTCCAGGAATAAAAAGGTTAATATGGTGGAAGTAAAATGGGTTCCTGCCATCAACAAGACTTAAAGTCATACATATCGGAGATTTAAAGTCAGAGATAAATCCGGAGATAAAGTTAGAGATAGTCGCGGGACTCGTGCCATACGACATATCTCGCCATGTCTCTGCGGTAGTTGCAGAAGCGAACACAAACAACCGTACATGCATATCGGGCCGAGTTCGCGTAACCACGGTGATTTATTAGGACACGCAGACTTTGTTCACATATTACATTGGCTGTATCACCAACGTGGATAATGATTAATTTCGGTCATTGCCGTGGCAATATTTGACGATGGCTGACAGCAGCGTGAAATGTACACAGTGTTCTCCAGCCAATGATCAGTTCAATAATCCGGCCATGATCCGGCATTGTAGACGTTGGCAAGTTGTCATCGGAGCAGTACGGCTTGTGAGTTCATATAGCTCTTGACATCAATCAGACGGCATATTGAACTAATCAGCTCTCGGAGAGTCCTCAATGCATGGATGTTCTTGCTTCAATACTGGAATGCTCTATTTTCAATACAGGTGTAAATCTTACTTCAATACAAGAATGCTCTCTTGCTTCGACAAGAACGTTTCCACTTACTTACAAGAGTGCTTGGACTTCAATATATAATTTTTCTCTTGCTTCAAGGCAGGAATGTTTTTACTTCAATACCAGAATGCTCTCTCGCTTCAACAGGAATCTTACTTCAATAGAGGAATACTCTCTTGTTTTCCATACATGAATGCTCTCACTTCCAATACATGAATGCTCTCTCGCTTCCAATACATGAATGCTCTAACTTCCAATACATGAATGCTCTCTCGCTTCCAATACATGAATGCTCTAACACCTCAAGACAGTAATACTAGTAATCTTTCTTCAATACAAGAGTGCTGACTTCAATACATGAACGTTCTCTCGTTTCCATACATGAATGCTAGATATTGTTTCCATACATGAATGCTCTTTCGCTTCCAATACATGAATGATAGATATTGTTTCCATACATGAATGCTCTCTCACTTCAAGATAGTAATAATTTTACCTCAATACAAGAGTGCTCTAACTTCAATACCGTGCTTTCACTGCTGTTCAGGAATATACTCTTCAAAATAAGAGTACTATACTGTCAATTCAAAGTGCATTAAATTCAATACAGGGCACACATATACTTCAGTGCATGAATGCTGCTACTTCAACTATATTCATAGATACCACTCATATTTCAAAACCATTTAGGATACTTTATTGGAAATTAATGAATAGTTCAGCTATGTACATAAGTCCATATAAAAAGCACTTTTTATTTACCGATACCTCTAATTCTTATATACGATGAATCAAATGACAATGCCTATTGATATAATATCGTCCAATTTCTCTCCAAATATATATTTCCTATTTAAAAACTTGTACATAATACAATGGTTCTTAATATGATATTCCAATATAATTAATTACCAAATCGAAGATGTATTTACATACTGCTAAACAATATTTGTTTTCGGAATTCATGCCAACCCATTTTGCATTAATCTTTCGCTGTGTATCGGTTCAAATTGAATTTCTACAGCATTTCAATGGCAAGAATATTTCCCTGATTTCAAGAGAGGATAGAGTAGCTACCAGATCCATAGACCCGAACGTCTACGTTCGTTCAAACACTTAAAAATGTATTGATTCCCGTTGCAAATGATAATGCAGCTGCCATCATGCATATAAAAAAATACACTCCCACATATGTTGTACAATTAAATTAGCTGTCGCTCTACCAGGAACGTATTGCATGACACTGTCAAATTTCTACTTTTAATGTTAAAGAGGTATTATCAGTATAAGCATTTCATGTGATGCCAGATATGATGACAATGATGCCGACATGATGACTCATTTCAAGCATAATGACAAAATTTAGTATAGGCTATAGAGGTCAAGGCCATTAACAATTTGTACGTGATCCAGTTATGAAATGTATTTGCTTTATTGAGCATATTCAATCCATATCTACGGTATATTTAGAAGTTCTCTTTGCGGAGAATATTAAAAGCTAAAGGCTCATATTTACATTAATTTAACCCTGTCTATATTGATTAATAATATTGCTATTTACATTATACTCTTATTTACCACAATTTGCTAATTATTGTGCATTTATAAACATACTTTTGCCATTTTACTGGTTTTATGTGCATGAACATGTTTTTCTTCTTTTAAATAAATTTACTAACCTATAAGACAAAGTGTTTTTATGATTTAAGAAAGTCGATAAGAAACAATTATTTCAGTTTTGTAACAAGCTTGTGGAATATATAATGTCATAGCATGCCCTTGATAAATCTACCTTCCTGTATAGTCAAAACAAATATGTAATTTCTTTAAATTAAGTTTTCTGTGCCCCATACACACAATGCCTGAAGGAAAGTTCAGACAGCCAGACACGCAGAGAGAAACCATCAGAAAGCTAATTTAATTCTTCGACAAATCAATACGCATCAAACAAAGCATACCTACCACAATCAAATTAGTCAAAATATCCAACAATGGCACAGTAAGAATCTGCAATTATCCTGTGTATGTATGTACGTACGTTCCACAGAGACAGCGCAGATATCAGCACAGTGTCTTTGTCTTTGAGACAGTTACAATCCCAGGAATATGTTTTCCCCCTACGGTCCTAGACTGTCCCCGACTGTCCCCCAAAAGAGGATGACAGATGTCTGTGTGTCAGACAATGGCTGGTGACCGATTCCGCGAATGACTGGGTTCAGCCTTCTGTTCACGCCTAGGCATGTGCCTGAGCGCACGCTGTTCAGACACACGCCTCACACACACACACACACACACACACACATGGATGCCTCACAGACACACACACACACACACACACACACACAGATGACACACACACACATACACAATGGCTGAACACACACACACGCTTTGCATAATTGTAGCCCAGAATGCACGTATTGTTATGTTAACCATTGATAAGAGCGAGGCCGCATATGATGAATGGGTGTGATTATAGTACAGGTGTCTGAAGGTGTGAACTAAGAGATGTTCTATTGCTAGTTATCCATAGATTGCCGTACTGATAGGCTGGGATGAATGGTTGTATAACATTAAATAACCCTTATGATTAACTGTAATGACGCATATAATATTCTAATAGGTGGAATTTGTCTAATTTTCTTGCTCACATATTATGAACATTTTGTATTATATTATATCTATTACAATTTTATTCTAATATATACACTTCTTTTCAATATTGAATACAATGTCATTACAAAATTGTTTGTGGAAACAAAAAAGATAAAAGATGTGAACATTTTCAAATGTATAAAGCTTTTCATAGCAGGATCCAAACCTACGTTAGCCTGTGCTGTAGTTCAATGGCTAGAAGGTTAAAACTGAGGCATTGTATTCTATTGTATTGTATTCAGTGGATGGCTTTTACTAGACATAGCTACAGAGGTATTAAGTGACTAAATTCATCATCAAGTGATGGGCTCTCTAGTCTCCCATGGCCGTAATACTAACCCCATTGAATGCTCTTTCCTTGTCAATACCCTCCAAACATGGAACTCACAAATTAGCATTTCTGCCACTTAAAACCACCACCTCCCGATCGTTGGAAACCTATAAAATGGTTTTGTTCTTGAAGCGATCCACACATGTCAATATTCAGCTGGGGAAAAAAACAAGAAAGAAAAGATTCTGAAATTTATATAGACATGATAGATCTAGTGATTAATATTTACTGATCAATCCGTCATCTCGTGATATTGCTGACTGTCGTTCATTAAATATTTATCAGAGTAGTATAGCAGTATTCGTTACTGCATTCATCAAAGACCGTTGAATTATTCAGGAAATATATATGACAAACCCCAATAAATCCCTGTCAAGCCACGGGTGAATAGAAAACTGTCCAGTACGACTGAACATACCGAAATATTGTATTGTCCGAAGACTTCGATCAATACACTCCTGGTTGGAATGTAAAAATTAAAATTACAATGCGTGACAATTGTGCCGATAATTCTTTCAACGGGTGACACACAGCTGAATAATTTGAGTCCAATAAGCTGGACCGAAATGAAACAAAGAACGAGACTGCGGCATTATGAATCATCGTCGTGGACACCAGACAGCGTGGACAATGAAACATCAAGCTGAATCCACACAAAAAAAAAAAAAACATCCTACTCATCTAAAGTTAGCAAAACTAATTCAGTTAGGGCATCGAATAAACCATTGTTAGAACATTGTTTAGGACATTATGCTCAAATTTGCATTATAGGATGATGAATATCCTGTTTAAAAAAAAATTGAATTGATCAAAAAATATCATCTGGATTGAGAAGTGACATAAGGTTGTTGAAACGGAATTAACGTTATCAGAAGTAGAATCCATCCTCTGCAAATACTTGAAATTAAATTACATAGCTGAAGTTGGCAAAGCGATTTGTTCATGGTCACCGATAGAGGATCGATCACTGTAATACAACTGATAAAAAGCACTCAGATGGTTATTACAACATTCTGTTGATCGAATACTGACATGTGAAGAAAGAGTAAACAGTTCTGATATTAAAGGCATATAATACAATGGAAAATAAAAATAAATCATTTTAATTTGGGTTGACGATATTAGTTTGGGTTGACGTTGACAATATTAGTTTGGGTTAACAAATTTTATTAACTTTGGGTTAACAGTAAAATTACATATTTTGGGGGTATATTGACAATATTTGTTATTGTGCTGTCACAAGGCTTGTACATTTACAATGGAAGGAATTCCATGTTATGTTTCTCAATGAAAGTAAAGATATTAAGAATAGAAATAGCAACATTGTCGTGGCCACAGCTCATGGAAATCCATATGATACCAAATATTGATCCAAGACACCAAATGAGGAATATACCGTATACAAAGTGTTTTTATTTTTATTATCCTAATCAAGTCATAGAAAGAAGGTAATCTATCTGGGAATATATGTATTTTAAACAACTAAAACTCAAAACATTTTATTAATTGGATAACAAGTCTTAAACTTAAGTTCAACCTGACGTTGTGCACCAAAACATGTACCAAATACACTTCTATTCATCCGTATGTTCATTATCTCACTATCCCGTAAGATTTCCCAAAATACACCCAGGCTTGCGACATTTACGTTTATTTAGTTTTACGTATATGGCTAAGATTGGATCATGTGAAAGCGAACTAAGCTCAGGTTAATGAAATAATAATGAACAAAAAATACTTCCAATCTACAAGTTGAGTTCCAAGGCAACAAAAGGGACTTAAGTGGAATTATTCCGCTACGTGTTTGGTTCAAACGGAAGTCCTGTTCTGTTTACACCCGAAAACATCCAACAAAGAGCCGCAATACATTATACATGACTGGACTACTGTACATTTACTGCCAGATCTAGGGGGGAAATAAAAAATTAAAATGTTGCTTTGACCTTTTCCTTATTCCAGAAGCAATAAAGTATAATACATTCTCAACCCTGTACATTCCAATAAATAACTACCAAAAAAAATAGTGAAATTAAAGAGATATGGTAAAGAATATAGGAATATGTCAACATCAAAGAAATCTGAACATGCTTTGGTGCACAACTTCATGTAGAACTTGTAGACCTGTTTACAAACTAAATAAAATCCTTTAAAATAAATGAATTCCATATCTGAAATAGCCTTTGAATTTATTTTTTTTAACTGGGGTTTACACCGCTTTCAAGATTCTTTCACTTATATTACAACTTGTCAGTTTAGAGCAGGAGGAAATCAACAACATCCTGGTCATCCATAGTGCTGAATGTATCACATTGTTACAATGTTACCAGTAGCCCTTATCACACAGATACCTTTAACATTGCAGATTTTCAAATGACCCCCAGACCCTTTAAATTTAAACACTTGTGTGTCCATGCCCATGCTATGCATACTCACACAAACACTCTTCACTCCAGTGCATTGTGCAGTATTGTGCAGGCTCATGATGACATTGCACACCTGCATTCTGTCAGTTGCAGCTGTCGTGTCGTAAGCATTGATTTTTCTTCTTTTTATATGCAGCAACCCTAACGCTATGACAACACTAATCAGCCCGACATCTATGTACCTGGACTACCTTCAATCACTTGAAGGTTACGGCAATTTCATCATATTGATGTAACAAAGTAGGCCAAATGGGAAGAAAGTGGAATGTTGACATTGATGAAAAATCAATAATATCCATAAACAATCATAATCCAGCCTATTATGATTCTACTAACAGTAGTATTTGTTTAATCATGTTTATTTAGTTTCTGAAATCTATTTTTCTGTAGTTCATTTGACGAAACAATATTTGACAAAATTGGGGTGTACCCTTCAAGAACATGATTTATATTTGACCCCTGTGGTAGCTCTAGCTATTGGGTCCTATCGTAACATTTATTAAGTCCCAATGCTATGGTTATTCTTATTGTAACACTTATTAGCTACCAATGCTATCGCCTCAATTCCTCAAAGGAACTATCTATAGAAAATCAATGTAAGTTATCTCACTGAACTGCCACATGTACAATATCAACTTTAATTCCATGAGACATCTTGACAGTAAATTTACACAATAAGTAAGAATTGTAGACAGTTTTACAAGCTTGAAAACACACTTGATAGGTCTGTACTTTCATTTTTCAAAAGGCTGTGTTTTCAGTTTTGACAGATATTTTACCAGCCACTTATTGATTGTTGTGAATAGTAGATATAGTACATTACCAACCTCTGACTACTAGTAAAAATAAGAATTTGTCAGATTCCACAAGTCTGCACATACTCACATTGATTTTATTATTACTATTACCCTGTTCAATCGATCCATGTACATTTACTTTCCCTTCTCAACTCCTGGGGATAATACAACCTGAGTTGCCATGTTCTAGATACTTGAAGGTTAGTACCAATGTCCAGAGAGTTGCCCAATGAGTATCCATTGACAACTGTCCTATCTCTGACCATTTATCCATTGACCACAGTCAAGTCATTGACCACCATATTTCCTCCAAGTCTTCTGAGCCACAAATAACCTGAAGCCTTTTTTCCCAATCTCGGGTCCAATTCCTCAGACTGTGCAGATCTTAGATACAATTATTCAGACTGTGCAGATTCAATGGGTTTCTACTGACCACTATCCTTTCTCTTACCACTGTCCATTCATTGCCCAGAGTAAAGCCAATGACCTCCCAGTTTCTTCCAAGTCTTCTATCTGAGCCTTTTCTCTCGATCTCGGATCCAATTCCTCAGACTGTGCGGACCCAATTCCTCAGACTGTGTCCGTGTGAGAGTTTGCCTACAGAACTGTTCCCTCAACATTAACACAATTACAACCTGTCAGACAAAAGCCAGGTAATCGAATTTGTATCGAGGACTACACTTGTGTTCCAGTAACACCAAGAACAACAACCTGCATCAACCAAGTTACACATCTTAGCGGCGAGCTACGAGGAACTTTGAAATTGCAATTATGTATGTCTTTAACACTTCAAAGAACACAATGCATCATTGTTTCGCCCTAAGATAAAGGCAAATGCCACAGAAAGAAACATTTCTTGATTCAAAAGATAATTCAAAATAGCACCTGGAGGGATTTGAACTCAGGAACCTGCAGTCCTGAAGTCAACCATAACAACCACTGTACTAATTAACATCAACTACATCAGTATTCACACTAAGACACAGAACATAAACCTTGTGATGCAACAACAGCAAATTTATTTGCTCGTTTACAAATTAGTAGTACATGTAGCAGTTTAAAGAATGCATTTACTCGTTGTTATTATTATTATTATTATTATTATTTATTACTTATTATTATTATTTATTACTTATTTCTTAATATCACGAGTTAGTGTTCTTGTGCTTTGTTGTTTTTAATTTTTTATTATTATTATTATTATTATTGTATCGTATTCTTTCTTTATTCGCAGCCAATCGTGAATAGGAATATATCTAAATAACAATACAAATACAATAAAAACCTTTCTATATTTGCCACTTTATTACAAAAACATTGGGACAATGTGATCCATTACGTTCTTGCCTTCTGTGCTCTCGCAGTTCTACAGGCAATGATAAGATCGCGATGAAGATAACCAGCTTTATTGTCTCCTGCACATATCAGAAATTTGATCATTTAGAACCGCAAATTTTATGAGTATATTTATGAGCAGAAAACATATAATGAAATCTAATATGATGAGAACATAATTAACGATATTTTTGGAATTATATTTATCCATGATTTGTTTCTCTCGCATCAATTGTTTCGCAGATAAATACGATAAATATCGTGCAAATCGTTAGCCGACTTCTGTTCCTTCAATTTGTTATGGATATAACGGTATCCAGAAGAAATAAATCCTAAATTGTGATCAAATTTGAGTTCTCATTGATTTACCTCCTGGGATGATATTAAGTAATAAAACAATGGAGTCGTATCCAGCCTGTGTCGTATCTCTCCAAGCCAGGGTTAACCATCTAACTCGATCCATAGAACGACGATGTTTTCAATCCCGTCATAGAATCTTATTGTAATAAAGACCTAACCCCCCACGGGCACTTATTACCAACAGTAGCTGATGTCCCGGCGTGCTGCTTCAGCCCACGTTTTACCATCACAACTGGCTGTATTTCGGAATCGATAGGCAGGTATCTTCATTCGCTGCGGAAAGCCCTGCGGACGATAGATTTACGGTCCACGTTCACGCTTTTACTACCACGAGTGTGTGGAAAATTCCAATACGTCATCAATTCATTTCATAAACATGTAACTTATACTCGACGACAGAATCAATTTTTCAATGGCATTAGCCGAAGAATTGAATTAATGGTAAACTGTTTTCATTGAATGTTGATGGGAAGACACATCGATTTTAAAAGGATGTAATGTATGTGCAATATACTTGAAACACCTAATACCCATGTAGTATATGTCGTACAATGCATGTGTAAATGCATACTGCGATACATACATGCAACGTGGATTCCAGTCGTGAAAGCAAAGCAAATATACTGCCGCGACCGATGCGTTCGCAGACGATCTGTTCAAAGAGCGATCCGTTCACGTACAGAAACACAGAGTCCGTTAAAGGTCATGTTAAGACTGGCAAGCACATATTCTATAAAGCAGCGCTGTCGCTGACGATGATCCGGCGCCATCACTGTGGATGGGAAAAGAACGCGAGTTAATAGAGTAATAATTGACTTTGACTAACAATGGCAGTACCGAGAGGAAATGGTTGTTTAACTTACAATAGCCTCGTTTCCCGTTAATTGTCGTGTTTATGGAAGGATCCATCAAGGCTTTAACCGATAATGGACAAATGCTATTGCATAATGTAACTGCGCTAGATTGATAATGTAACTGCCCTAGAGATATAATGTAACCGCACTAGAGGGGTATAAATATAACAGACTTAGAGATCTAATGTAACCACACTAGAGGGGTATAAATATAACAGACTTAGAGATCTAATGTAACCACACTAGAGGGGTATAAATATAACAGACTTAGAGATCTAATGTAACCGCACTAGAGGGGTATAAATATAACGGCATTAATGTAATATAACAGCACTAGAAAGGTATGAATATACCAACCTGAGAAATCTAATGTAACCACACTAAAGGTATAAATATAAGTCTTGGAT